>CAAKHB010005496.1:0-59344 GCA_901007665.1 Aeoliscus strigatus | reverse complement strand
TAGTCGAATGGCGTGTCAAAGTGTTTGTCAGTACGTACAATTAATGAATTTATAACCAAGATATTATATTGACAAACCAAAAGAACAAAAAACAAAAAAAAGACAAGGAGAGTTAGCACTAGCAAGCTAGCTACTGAGCTAACCCTGTGTCAGACATAAAGACAAATAAAGTGTCAGTAAAGTGTGTGTGTGTGTGTGTGTGTGTGTGTGACACAATGAAGCAGCTGGGTGTAAAAAAACTCATTACTCTGTGGCTCTCACTCTTCAGTGATCATTACCTTCCCAGTTTTTGAGGAATTCTAGGACGAGTGTCTCCGGTTCAATCACTAGTTTCCGCCACAATCCGAGCGTTGATTGTCGGCAACGTGATTGGCCACGGGTCAGGAACTGGACCAATCAGAGGCCGGAGAGCGTGAGGAGGCGGGTCCCATCGCAGGGGGTCAATTTGCATCTGAAGATTTGTACTTAATGAGAGTGTGTGTTCGCCCTGGGACTCTGACACACTAACAAACATCCCACAATGCTTCAGTGACGTTCAACCATGAAACAGACAAGTCTGTAAAAGCTGCTTTTAATTTGTTTTGTATTTATTTTTGTTAGGTCTTGTCGTGGATGTTACCATGGTTACACATGTCCACGTAAAGACACAGGATACTGAGAAGATATACAAGGTATACAGATATAAAACAAGACAAAATATAAAAAATGTGTGAGAAATTCAACTTTATTAATTTTGCAATTAAATGGACTAGAGATGAAAAATGGCACCAGGATTGTTAGATGGTTTAATGCTCAGTACAAAAAAAGAGAAAAGTACACATGGAAGGAATCACTAGAAATGATCTGCACAACGTGCTCCTTGTTTTCTCATTCCGCTCCAGTTGATGCCAGAAGCGTCATGGCTCCATTGCTGTAAGCCATCCTGTTGCAGTGTGTCACTCGGGTCTCCTTCATCTCCTGACCATCACACACACACACACACACACGTCAGAGCAAACTTTAAATCCTCGTTTCAGTGGTAAAAACTTGACCAGAAAAGGAAAATGCCCCACTGACCTGTGTCAGGGCCGGTTTGTGGACACAGTGAACATATGGTTTGGGCTCTTGCTCAATATCTCCTCCAAACGTTTTGTAACAGACGCCACAGTCGATCAGAGGCTGCATGAACACACACAGACAAAAGACGAGCACACATGTTGGAACACGCAGTTGACCTCAAATTCCATTTTTTTTTTTTAAATAACCAAAACCTACTCTGTCGTTTCTGAACTGACACGCCGTTGAGTCGACCGTTCCCTTCGGGCATCTGGTGGCTTTGAGGAAGAAGTGGTGGTAGATGAATCTCACGTCAAATCCAGCCTGAGGAGGAGGAAGAGGAGGAGGTTTAGCTCCTGACAACAACCACAGACAACCCTGATCAAATCCAACAATCTTTGAAACCTTCAAACCAAAAACTAACAGAACTACAAGGGAAGAGAAGCACAACAATACCTCAATGTCTGACTGTGTGAGGCTTCTGAAGAACAGGAAATGGTTCTGGATCCCTGCATGAGAGTTGAGCTTCTCCAGCGCCACATCCACTCCTTTCCTCATGTGGTCTGGAAGTTTAGCGTATGCGTCTTGTGCATTTGCAGAGAAAAACAGGGCTCCGAAGCTCAAGAGCAACAGGGGTGACGCAGCCATGTTGTTCCCTGTCTGAGTGACAATGGGGGCCAGAGACCAGCGGAGACCTCCCCCTCAGGAGAACATCCAGCCCCTTCTCCCTGCCCGAGGCTCAGACAACATCTGCTGCTCACGTCGTCATCTGGTGTCGGAATGATTCAGCTCGTTTGTTTCCTAGTAAATGTCACTTGTGAAGACATAACTTCTTACTGTTGGTGAATGTAGACAGAAGAAAAAAGACAAGAAAAAAAAGCACAGGAAAGACAACAACCGCGGTAATTTGACTTTTGTTCATGATAATCATGCAAATGAAACTCAACTTACATTTCACTGAAGACTTCCCTCCTGTTGGGAAATAAGAAACAATGAATGCAAATAGAAAAACAACTACTCAACTATTGACTCTGAAGCTGCTGCAGGTTCTGTCTTGTTTGGTCACAGACTCTGATCTACACTCTACAAAAAGAAATTTGATCATTTTACAAAATATGAAGCAAAACAACACAAAACACATCACGTTAATGACTTTTACAACTATAATAAAACAAATATGTCAGGAAATCAGGATATGTGACGTATCACACATTTGAGTCATTACATCCAAATAAATATAAAGTATTAAGGTTTAGTATCTTATTTACAGGATACAGACACATCCAGCTCTTGTTCATATAACATGATGTGAATCAAACTGAACATTTTGTTCGTCTTCACTAGAAACAACCTGATGAGACGTTCCCCGACCACCGGATTTACCAGGTTACTTTCTGCTGACATTTCACATCTTCATGTAAATATGTCAACACGCTTCACGCCATCATTCGGACAAACAACAGAAGCAGCAGAGATAAATAGAAAATAACTTTTTATTTGTCATCAATATTTGAACCATCAATGTACAAGGGAACGACAGCACAGACGTCGTATTGCTTCTGGAACAGAAAGCATTCAGCACTTTTGACAGATGCTCTGACGTACAAGGACCAACTTCACTCCACCCACAGGCACAGTCAGCAAACACAAACCCAACAGCTACATCTCATAAATATCCCCTTCATGTCCACGGTGAGCGTGTGTGTGTGTGTGTGTGTGTGTGTGTACAGTAACAGTGACCTTCAGAAACAGCCATAACGCCTCGCGCTGCAGCTGTGTGGTTCATGAACGTCTCCACAGTGCAAACAATCAGAACGTGATCGTCTTCCTCAGAGATGCAGCAGACACTCGTCACCATCACTTCATGGTCCCACAGACATGTGAGATTCTGTTTCTGTGCAAAATTGTGACACTAAACCGGCACGAGCTCAGCGAACAGACGCGGGAACACAGGACGAGCTGAACAGTCGTGACCGAAATACAAACACACTCAGGAGTAACAGAAGACTGACAATGTTTTTTGTTTGTTTGTTTTCTTTGGACACAGTCAAAGCGACCGATCCATGCCACATGATACACGACACAAACACGTTTGGGAGCCGTCCTTCTCAGCAGTCATGATCAGTGAGATTGTCTGAACAGCTCAAATGTGTTCGAGCGGAAATAAAAATATTTTTTTTAAAAAAAGGGGCCAAGGATGGCGTGGAGATTCTTGACATGATGGTGGAATGTTCAACTAAGAAATCTGTTTGACACTGATTTGTGACGTGACTATTCACATGAAATGATTTGGCACTTTGACAAATGGACCAAAAAAAAAAAAATAGACTACCCCCACAAACCAACCACACCGTGACACCTCCAAACAAACTACATTAGTGCTCCGAACATCTGAGTGGAAACATTAAGAGTACATTCACTACGCCACAAACATGTTAGAAACACAAAGCTACATGTGGCATTAGTGTCATGAGAAACAGCATCGTTGTTTACTGGTCATCCATAGAAGAAGACAAACACCGCCCTCTGCTGGTGATGGTCATTCACTGCAGGTACATTTGATTTAAAAGCCCAAACTATCATCTACACTGCTGCGATAATAAAAATGCATCGTTGGCGAAGGAGAGGCTAAAAGTCAATCACAGGTCATATACGAGAGATAAAACGACGTTAGCCTTTCAGAAGACACTAGGGAGATAAAACAATCACGAGGCAAACAGTCATAGTTCTGATTTGGTGTCTTCAAAAAGTGCTGCGAGCTTCAGGAGGTGGGTGACATGATCAGCTGTCGAACATGAGACAGGATGAGGAGGAAACACCTCAGTTACTTCTAGAGATCCTTCATAAGGCGCTTGGTGAGCTTAAAACGACCACACACAGACAAAACAAACTGACTGGGAATAAAAAGAAGAATGGATCCCACGTTTCTCCACATATTCAATGTGAATCAGAGCTACTTTCAGGGATAAAACACCAGTTATCATCTGTAAAAAGAACTTCATTCAGACTGAAATCACTCCATTTGGAATCTTTTGTCCCCTGAAATCGTATTTTTTAAAGCGACATCAACTCATGCTGCTACTGATGTGACAATGATGCGTCATGAGCCGTGAGATGGTTGACGCGCGTCTCAGACATGATGGGGAGAGTGGGGGGGTGTCAGGGGCTCCGTCATCCAATCCCACGTCTCGCTGGCTGGTGATTGACAAAACCGTGGAGTAGTTGAGAGTGCTCGTGGTGTGTGCGTGTTACACAGGCATGTGCATCTCTGAGTACTCATCGTGACACTCCCGCTCGTCGAAGGCTGGTTCTGCGTCGTCTGCATCCAGCTGGAGGAGGAGGAGGAGCAGACACCACAGTCAACGACTCAGACCAGGTTTCAAACTCCTGCACTGCCTCATCATCTGCTGCTTCTGGTCCAGTGTTTTATACATTCTATGGACTCTAAACATTTTTACTGGGGTTTCACTTTGGTATATTTTAGGAGTGTGTGAGATGTGTGCCCCAGATTTAGCAGACAACGAGCAGCTCGTGCTGCCCCCTGGTGGCTGACACTTACACATGCCATCTCTCTGGCGGTGAAGATGCGGCGCAGCACGAACATCTTGACCGGGACGGTGAGGATGAGGACGAAGGGGAAGGCCAGCGACGCCTGAGTGGACATCACAGACCACAGAGCCGCCAGACACACCAGCTGGATGCAGGTGAAGAGGTGCATGCGCAGCGTTCGCACCTGAAACAGACAAGAGCTGATGAGTCGAGTGTTGGCCGGTTGACGTTTCTTCACGTCGGTGAGAACCACCTTGCGAACGTAGGTGTGGTCTGGATGATACTTCGGTGGCATCAGCAGCAGCATCATGCGCTCGGTGAGCTGGATTCCATTGAGTGACATCACACCCATGTAGAGGAAGATCCCAAAGAGCACGGCCAGAGGGATCTGACGCAGCAGGTCCCCGATCACGATGGACAGACCTGAAGGGACGGACGAAGGTCAAAGGTCATTGGAAGAAACAAAACACATTTGATAGAGCAATGTCATTTGGATTTACACCATCTACCTAAGCTTATTTTGTCTCCGTCAGTGGATTCCTTGACGAGGAACACATCCCCTGACCATTTGGAAACACACCGATAACAGTTTTAGTTCAATAGTTATTGACGAAATTCACTATTTTGCCACTGGCGGCGTCATCTTTCGTTGCCTTACAAAGCCTGAAATCCACAAGCACCATAACGTTTCCTGTCCTGGATGATAGAATCCAGACTTTAGTCAGGATCCGGATCAAATTTAAATATATTATATTTATATAGAACCGACAGCCAATGGATTCTGTGGTTTTTGATAAGAACCATTTATTGGAGTGGAGTTCTAGACAGAGATGATCCAGATGGTTCCAGAACACCACCAACGTTTAATCACCTGGTCCTAGTTACCTCAACATTTCGTTCAAGCCCGTTCATCGACAGACAGATAAGTGTGACACCCACCAACCATGACGGCCACCAGCAGCCCCGTCACCCTCTGCTCCTTCACCTCCTGGATGCGGGGTTTGTCTCCGGGAGCGACGGCTTTGCTCATGACGGTGAGGGCGTTGACGTGGGTCACCGAGCGGACGGTGGCGGCCGCCATCCACGGCAGGCCGAACAGAGCCGAGCAGCCGCCCAGAACCACGATGAGCAGCAGGTCCAGATGGAAGCCGGACCCCTTCACCAGCATCCGCTCCTTCTTACTCACGATCAGGCTGCGGGACGGACAGCGGTTACGACGTCCGCCAACGGGGGTACAAAGTCAGGGACTTTGTTCAGAACTCACGTGGTGATCTGAGTCTCCATGAAGATGAGGATGAACACCAGCAGCGCCGGCAGACAGCAGGCGAACATCATCCAGATGGGGAATTCACCGTCGGTGCCCAGAGGACTGATGATCCAGCCTCGTTTGTCAGGACTCGTCACGGAGAAACCTTTGGGAACGCTCAGCTTCTGCTCACAGGACCAACACGGCGTGTGTGAGCAGAGGAAACACTCTCATCAAAGTTCATTCTGATCAGTTCGACGGGCGATGAAGGAAAAAAAAAAAGGTGATTTGTTGACTCGTACTTGAGTGTATGTGTCTTCTATGATGTAATCCACCAGCACCATGATGAGGATGGCGATTGGAACCCCGAAATCTCCAATAATCCTACGAAACTGAACACAGATTTCAGATTAATCAGTGAAACAACAAACACACGAAACTGTTGGTCTTTTTAATCCGTCCGTAATTACGACTGCATTCATTTGACTTTGTCCTGTAGTACCTGGCATTCCACCAGGTGACGCATTTGGCACCGTGACTTTGTTTTGACTGTTATTACTGCTGTGAAGCCATCTGCAACGTCGAGTGGGTCAAAGAAGAGTCACCTGAGTCCAAGTGTTTAAGAACGGACCACTAATGTACTGAGGTCCGGTCAGTGTGTGTGTATATTATTATGATAATAATCATTCAAAGCTCCAGGGAGCCACGGCACAATGGTGAAAGACGCGTGGACAGCAGCTTCTTACCCTTCCAGGGAAGAAGGCACTGTTCTTGAACTTGCGCAGGTAGAACGCGATGAAGAACGTTCCAGCCATGAGCACCAAAGAAAGCAGCGCCGTGTTGGGTTCGCCGACGCTGGTGACGGTCACGGGTGCCGTGTCGTTGTTCCACGGCAGCGTGACGTTCCCCGGCGTGACGTCTCCCTCGGAGCCGTTGGAGGGAACGGCGGTGCCCAGGGAGCAGCGCTTCAGAGGATGCTCCTTGAAAATCTGTGACAGAGTTCACATTCAGCGCCACGCTCCGGGAGATCCCCCCGGGGGGGGTGGGACACGTCACACTTTGAGATAACACAAACACACTTTCCAGCAAATGAGATAAGCCCGTAGCTAAACACCTATCAAGTCTTTAAAGTCTTAAAACTGGACAAACAGCCAACGGTAGAAAATCATAAGCCCGGATAATAAACTCTCGATCCATTTAACTTTCAAGGCCAATCAGTCAGAAAAGATTTCAGGTTCACTTGTTAGGAAAACATACTCATTTCGACCCCGATTATTGAAAATCCTCCAAAGACTCGTCTGTTCAGGTTAGTGTCACGGACGCAAACACCCCAGCGTGCCAACAGAAACATTTGCAATGGGCAGTTGTTATGTGAGGTCTCTGCCGCACCCTGCCGAGCTTGATGAAGGTCTCGCAGATGAAGATGAGGGAGATGAGGAAGGAGAAGATCTCCTGGGTGAAGCGGGAGACGAAGCGGACCAGGAAGCTGCCCTCGAAGGCCACCGTGACGACCACGATGACGATGAGCCAGAAGCCGATCCAGACACGTCCGGTCAGGTACTCCATGTCGTTGGCTTTGCAGAACTGTGAAAGAAGAAACATCAGAAATGGTCAGACTGTTGTTTTTATCTTTAATGTACCTTTTATTCATGTTTACATTTTTACACTCTGTATTTTCATAATTCTAATCTTACACATTCTAATCTTTTTGTCATTTTTACCCTATTCACACACAATGAGTCTTTATCAATCGCTTTCTTATAAGTGTCCATATCTAAACTGATTTTACTTGATCTTAACATTTTATTCTATTATTCTTTCTATTTCGCTCAGTTTTATTGTATTTATATTTTTTATCTAGGCTTGTGATTTTCTCCCTTTGGCCATGTGTCCAGTTTTGTGTTAGATTCTTTTTTTTTTTTTAAAGTGCTACATAGATATTCATCAATTGATTGATTGATAGTCCAAGAAAAAAGAAAAACATTTTCGGAGCGGTTTACAGGTATGATAGAGTGTTGCCATGGACACACAGATGGGTGAGAGCTATGGGTCAGAGGTCAGAACGGGTAGGATGTGTTCATATGTAATAAAACTAAAACCTCAATCCAGCTTTGGATCTAAAGTTAAAGAACATCACGGTCCGTGGACTCACAGAATAAAAAGCCTCTTCAAACACCAGAAGGGGTCCAGAGAAGCCGACCACCAGCAGCGGCTGCGCCCCCAGCAGACAGAAGACGACACCCTGCACCGCCGTCGACACGATCAGCTCCGAAACGCCGATCAGTCCCTCAGTCTTCTCGCCTGTCAGCGCACGCGCACACAAACACACGTGAGCGTCATCACCAACACCAGAGTTTAACGTCGCAGCCGGTGGTGGCGGTGAGACGCACCCAGCAGGCCTCCAAAGGTGATCGCAGGCGAGAGGGCAGCGAAGTAGATGAAGATGACGGCGGCCATGCACTGACTGTTCAGGGCGTCCTTGAAATC
The DNA here is from genome assembly GCA_901007665.1 of Aeoliscus strigatus. NCBI lineage: Eukaryota > Metazoa > Chordata > Actinopteri > Syngnathiformes > Centriscidae > Aeoliscus > Aeoliscus strigatus. The sequence goes on along the minus strand of CAAKHB010005496.1, from coordinate 51,027 downwards.
ACTGATGTACTTTGGGTACCGGCGACGCACGTCTTGTATCAAACCGCCAAAAGGTCGTCCAGTGCGCTCCAAGGGGTCGTCAGACTTCTGGAAAGGTTTGATGAAGGCTTCTGGGGAAAAACATGGCAAAATTCAAAATCTTTCAATTTTTACTTATTTCCAGCAAATTTTCAAATAAAGTAAAAAAAACAAGTTGTCACCTTTTTCTTCCAGGCTCTTGGGTTCGTCGGCCAGCAGCTTGACTCCCTCCCTCTTGCGCAGCATCTCTCTCTGGAAGCGAGCGACAGATCGCAGCAGCTCCTCGCCGCCCATTTCTGACGGCGGCAGCACGATGCTGCAGTCCAGGAAGCTGTTGATGGCGTTCAGTAGATCCTGCCTTTCGTCTGCCAGGTATGCTGCCTCGTGGAATTGCTGAAGGCAGATTGAAACAATCAAATAGGGGACGACGGCAGCAGAGGGATTCGGTCATGTTTGCTCACCTTGTCCGACATGAGCGTGGAGATGGATCGTCCTATCTGGTGGTAGTCCATGCTGCTGGTGGGCGGTCCGAGCAGAACGAACAGGAAGCGGACGGGCACGGGGACCTCCAGCACCGACTCCAGCTCCACCGCCTCCTGAAGCCGCACAAACGCCATGGTGGGCTGCTCCAGGAAGTCGACACAGCCTGGAACGCCGGGGACAAACGGTCAACGACCAGCTCGTACGATGACAGATGGAGCAGTCGCATGCAACTGACCCACGAGGACGACAGTGGCTTCAGCGTTTTCTGGAATCTTCTCCAGCAACTTCAGCTCATGTTTGGACTTGGACCGATGCATACCAGGCACCAGGTTCGGCTCCTTCTGTTGGAGGGCGACACAGGAAGCAGATGGTGAATGAATGAATGAATGAATGGTTAGAACTACGAACATGTGTGAGTAATAACCATGTGTTAGTGTTTTTTTTTTTTGTAGGTCATGCTTGGACATTGCTTGATCTCCACAACCTCACTCCACACACAGAAACAATATTATCATTCCAATCCTCTGATAACAATGGATCAGGAATTCCTTCCAGCTTTGGTCCAACATTTACAATAAAAAGATTAAAGCTGTTGAGCACATCATCCATAATTTTGCTATCTGTAAAGTATCGAGGGTAACTCTGCTGTTCATTTTTAATATATACTATTTAATGTCCCATGTTCCTTTAATGTTTTTTTTATTTTACTGCAGTATTCTTTACTACATACCCTTACATTAGTTTACTTATTTTTTAAATTCTTTTTTTTTTATGAATTCTCTATGTATTTTTGTGTATTTTACTTTCTACAGGCATTCTTAACCATGGGTGAGCTTTGTATTTTTGTTTACTGTACTATCATTTAATTGGACAAATTGTGTCATATAATGTGACTATTCTTCAAATTTCAGATGTTCAATCAACTTTTGTCTCTGGAGATAATTGAAGAATCCGTCATTTTCATTCATTCATTCTGTCCTCACAGGCGTCTTCGTAGTCATGACACGTTTTTTTTCCAGATCTACCTGTATGATGTCAAAAGCTTTAAGTATAAAGAGATTTTTCACTAGAAACATTTTGAGTAAAAGTCTGAGTTAGATTTCGAATTTTTGCTGCATCAGCAGCATCTAAGGACGTTCCTACTCCACTTGCCTGCGCCTCATTCTTCTCCATGTCGATGCGGGTGTCCGTGTCCCCCCCAGCGTGGACGGCGCCCATCAGGGGGTCGGTGACAGACGGCTCTGGTGGGTGGGTGTGATTGGCACTGTGGTGGTGGGTGATCAGACTGCCCAGGCTGGCGGCTGAAATGTTCCTGGGGAAAGGGCTCGTGTGCTCCTTGTCATCGCTCGGGTGACTAAGGGAGGCAGGGAGAGGCAGGGAGAGGGTGAGCAGGAGGAGGAGGGGCAGTGACCAGGCATGAAGCCACCTAGCAGCAGCAAGCAGACGACAGTTTGACATCTGTTCATCCCTGTTCCACTCATGCTCTAAGCTCCTCTCAAGGGTCCGAGTAAAATACAACCGAGTGTCTGACACACTTACAGGGAAAGTCAGATTCTTGGCACAAAACAAATCGACCAATTAAAACAGAGTATTTTTCCAGCCCCTCGGAGTCCTGTAATCTCTGCCAGCGCAGTCGGACCGGTCACCTGTGTTTCAGCAGCAGGGCCCTCAGCACATTGGCTCGGTCTTCAGCTTTGATCTGGTCAGAAATGATCATCTTCTCCACCACCTGGTGGGCGATGCCAGGGAGGGTCTTCTGGTCCAGGTCCAACAGCACCGCACCTACACACACACACACACACATCTGTCATCTTTGAACAAGGTTCAATTCTTTGCCTGCTTCTTTCTTCACTCAACTGCACATCTGTGTATTTGCTCTGAGTCATTTTATACATTTGTACTAGTGGACTTTGTAAACACGTTAGATACAGAACATTAGTTTTCGCTTTGGTTCACATTTGTCTTTTTTCTACCCTACTTTAACCCTTTAAGACGGCAACATGGCTGCTGTCGGCTTTCAGGAACCGATGGACGTCCTTAACTCCAGGTAGGGGAACCGAGTGGAACGTCTCAGCTTTCAGGAACCGTCCGACGGCATAAAATAGTCAGAAATAAAATATGGCTGCACTCCAAAGTGTGCACGTATTGGTAGTGATACCGTAGGTGTTAAAGGGTTAAAGTATTACCTGAATGTCAATGTAGATGTCTATCATTCTATTCATTCAGCTTTTAAACATAGAAAATGGAGAACATCATCGTATCTACACCTCGTTCTTACTGCTGTTTACCAAACTAAAATGACATTGACCCACTCCGCTGTGACCATTTCCTGTTGTGACCAGCGGCAAAGGAGGGAAATTCATTTGAAATTTAGTGACATGTAAAAGCAAATAAGACAAGTGATGCAGGGACGAGGGATGTTTGTCTTTTGTCTGGATGAATGAACACGGGCCAGATGTTGGAGGGGTGACAGCTCAGCTCCCCGTCCTACCGTGTGAGATGGTCTTGCGGAGCTCCAGCAAACTGCGGAAAGACAGCGAAGCCACGTGAGGTTTCCCCCAGCGGTCCGTCTCCTCCTCCACGTCCTCCTCAAACTTGATCCATCGGGCCGTCTCTTTCCACTGCATCTCCTGGTTCTTGTCCATTGTCAGCTCATTCAGCTCCACGAACACCTGGTGAGGTCGAATTACACAGGAAGGTTTGAGACAGCGATGACACGATCAGACTAAAAACACGTTTCAGGAGACAAACATCAACAACAGAAGTGCTTTGGAGTTTGTTCAGAAGATGACAGACGTGTTTTTTAAAATTGCAACATGCTTTACCAGAGTACCCGGTGAGATATTAACATCACTTCACACCTTTGACAAACCTTTTCAGCATAACACGCACGTTATAAGATTAGAAAACAGAGTTGTAGTCATCAGTCATCTCCCAGCTCTTTAACCTCTGTTCCTCATCATGCTGCTCAGCCTGTGAAACCAGCGGCTGGAACATCCTGTGATACACCTGCTGCATGCCTGGAACGTCACGCTCACACGGCTCAAACCTCAGCAGGTCAGCCTGCCTCACCTTCTTGTACCGAGCCACTGGGCCCGTGTCCATGTCCAGCAGGACGCCTTCTGGCCGAGAGGCCGAGCGGTACAGAACCACCGGCAACGGCTAGAGGAGCAGAGATGGTGCAGGAGAGGACTCAAACTCTGACACAGTGGGCGGAAAGGTGGGGGAGCTTAACACACATGGCCACAGGTAATTCTCTGTCTCACACACACACACCTGACAGACACCTGTTGTTTACCTGGGCAGCCGGACTCAAAGCAGAGTGGGAGAATGTGTGTGTTAATAAAACATGGTGCTCTCTCCCGGTGTCCAGTTACCTGAGCTCCCTTCTTTTTCCCCTCTGTGTGTGTGAAAGGAAAGAACTCCTTCATTTTTAATGATCCTCCTCCCCCTAAAGTCCACAACACACAGGGCAGGGACGAAGGGAAAGATGGTAACTAATGTGATTTGAGTTCTACAGCTGAACAGTGGACAAGAAGGATTTTTATCCCCAAGGTGACGTCAACTAGCAACGGAGCTGAGAGGTCCAGTCTGCCATGTTCTAAATGATACATAACTAATCATTTATATCATTGATACACACATTTTTGGGAAATCAATTACCTTTTTTTTAAACTTATATGTTCAGACACATAATAGATTAGATTAGATTAAATTTCTACATTTGTGAACTGGATGTTTGTTAGAGCTGGTTTCATCGTACACAGACTTTGACTAGGTTTGAGACATTGTTATGAGTACATGAACATACTCTGACACTGACTGACGTACTAAAACCTGTGTCTGTGGGACTCCATCAGCTGATCCCCGTCGTCACGTCTCACCTCGTGCGGCGTGCGGTCCTGCTTTCGGCTGCGAGCGGCTGCCTCTTTGTGATCTTTGCCCGTGTGCACCACTTGACCCTTGGTGCTCTTTCTGACCAGATGCCTGCGAACGCCAGGAACATCTTCGAAGCGATGACCTGCAGGAGGGGAGAGCAGCGTGACTTTGGACTCCTGCATGTTCATCACAAGCAGAGGGACTCATTAAACACCGCTTTGACTTGTTTTGTGTTTTATTCCTCTTCTGCCGCCCTCCCTGCTTTCACAGTGACACCCCAGGCTCAAATCTCAGCCCCCCCAAACTCAGAGCGAGCTGAGGCCCTCTGCCTTTGTTTCTGTGGTCCCACAGGTGGGAGTAGGGTTTCCCCATTTAGACAGCGCACCAGCTCTTGTGATGCAGGAACCGACACCGAACACCGAACACACCTCCGAACGGGAGTGAAAAGTTTCACTAGAAATCTTCTAATTTAGAAAAGCAGCTCATTTGGGGACCAGTGGAACAGCAGCTGTCTTACCTGCACCAGAGCTTGAATGTCCTATGTAACAAACAGTTAGGCTTTTGATGTTCTTCATCGATGTTTCAGCTCATCATCTAATGGAGCCTGTCCGGTCTACCTGGACCTTCACCTTCACTGAGGCAGCGCACGGCAGCCCAGCTGCATGACGTGTGCCAGCGGCATTCAGAGGAAGACCTCTGGAGTCAAAGGAGGCCTGACTTACAGTGGCGCTCTGGAGGAAGAGGAGGATTTGTAGTGGGCGGCGTAGGGTGAGAGCTGGCACAGGTAACGCGGCTACGTGACACCCTCGCTTCTTAAACCGGGAGTGTGCGACCTGTGCCAGTTTTGACAAATCGGAAAAAAGTTCTGATTTCCTGACCGGAGACTGACCTGTTTGTCCCTGACCTGTGGGGGCTGAAGCCATCACAACCCATCAGCCATCACAGGAGTTCATTTGCTCAGGTCGAACAAAAGGGGAGGAACAGTGATCTAATAATTCCTCTTATTGAGCAGCAGCCAGAGACAGAGACACTTTCCCAGGATGATTTATGGTGGCGGGAAGCAGACAAAAGAAGACGCAGAGGATGAACGCGCCGGGAGGACTCCACTCGGTGTCATGAAGTCATATAAGGACCAAAAGAGGAACATTTAAAGGCTTTATCTGCTCTCTTATACGTTCCGTGTTTCGCTCCGCTAATTATTCAGGGTTGTGAACCGAGGTCCAGAGTTCACAATTAACCCCCGTGTTGGCTCGGGCCTGATTCCAGGGGCCTCAGCTGACAGCGGGAACGACTAATTTAATAATGCGAGCCTGTCTGCCGCATTCTTCGATAAGCCGCTGCCCTCTGCTGAGGGCTCGGGTCCCTGACATTAATCAGACCAGCCATGAACTCAAGCACACACTGGGAGGGGGCGTCACAGGCCAGCGGGGGGGACTTGACATGTCTATGAGGTTTCTGGTGGAATCGGAGCAAATCCAAGATTACAAGTAACAAAGTTCTAACATATGTGTACATGTATGCTGAAGACTCGTCAATGAAATGAATCATAGATTGATGATAATTCAGCTCTTCTCCTGGGATTAATATTCATTCTCGTCCCTCTCACAGAGCAGTTTCTTTATTCCTTCACTCCAGAACGACTGATTAAGAGAAGGATCCTGGTCGGAAAACAGAATAAATCCTTTTCTCTCTCTCTCTGTTTGTCTCTCTATGAAATATGCATCTTTCCATTCACTTCCTCTCAGGCACATTTAAAATCTTTACATAAAAATCCTTCAAACCTTCTTCTGGTATTTAGAAGTAGTCTAAACGCACAACACACAAACGTTCCACAGAAAGGAAATAAGAGCAGATAACTACAGGAAAGTTCTCAGAGATCAGGTCAAGGTCACTGCTCTGAAATTAAAACACCGTCAGCCGCTGTAAACGTCACTGAACCAGGCTGCTGGTTCTTACGCGACCCACACACCGCAGGTTGTTACGATTTTAAAGAAGAAAAATAGAGAAAAGGCACGAAAATCTACTTAATACGTCAAGTTATGACAACAAAGTCAAAAGAGCCAGAGTCCATACTCACTTTTAATGCCGTCTAAGTCGGCGGAGGCCAGCGTCTGGGCCTCGCTCTCGTCCGTCGGGATGCGCTCGTACTTGGCCTGCTCTGCACCAGTCATGTTGCCCGTGCGCCGGCGCTCCTGCAGGTCGTAGCTGCGGCTCGACAACCGGGCCAGCGGCGCGTGCTCCACTGGCACTGCTGGCGGAGGAGGACTGGGAGTACCGGAAGAGGTCGGCTTGCTGGATGAAGCGGAGTGGAACGAAAAGGAAAAGTGAGCTGAAGCGGGGGAGATGTATCAGAATCACTGTAGCACGTAAAAGACACAAAGAGGCTCAGCCGAGGCAGATGGGGTAGGAACATAATGAACTCACCTTCCGTTTTTCACCACATATATTTATGTCAAAAAGCAAAAAGCTTCTTTATAAGCTTCTTTTCTAGGGGTGATTCAAACAAATCCAAGTAATGAATGCTCTCCAGCTCTCCCTGCCACATTCAACGCTCACGGTGGGGAAAAATAAAACTCTTCAGTGGAGCCTGGAGCTGCTGAGGTGTGCTGCGTCGTCTATGGCGACAGGTGATATATGGGCCAGTGGATTACTAAGGCCCATCAGCTCGGGCCCAGCAGGCCCACTGGATGCCTGTGACTTGGAAACGTACAGCGTGCGCCTCACTGGCTGATGGGTTTTAGGTCTGAGCGGTGTCAGCCAATCAGAGTGGGCGCCACGACGACTCGGCAACATGACGAAAACACGGATTACACATTCGTGCCGGCAGGTTAAGCATTAATGAAGATCCTGCGAGAGGAAGACTCACTCTGTGGAACTTGCATCTTCGGTATCTGCTCCCTCCGCGGACTGCGGGACAATATCCAGCTCACGGGCCGAGCTGGTCACATGATCGTCATCTGAAACAAAGAACTGTGAAGCAAGTACAAAGTGTGAGCTTTAAAAATAATATGTATTCAACGCTCAACCGGGACAAATGTACAATGAAGCAGGGAACAAAGATATGTTCCTTATACATATAGAAAGAAACATTTGTCACAATAATAAAACACCACAGATCAGCTGACCGTGCATCATGTTATCAGACATTCAGCTCCATCAGTTTAAAATCAGCTTTGTTCCAACTCAAACTCGATGAATGAGTAACACGCTACTGAAATATTCATAGAGGAAAATATGGTAATAGTACAGTGGGTGTCAGACACAACGTGTGTTTGTGTGGCAGCACATTCCTCAAAGCTCATTCGCCCACATGTCACAGGCAGACAAAGTCCCTCTGGTGCCTTTTTCACCTGCATGTGACCTGAGCACATTACATACATGTGGAAATATTTACTAGAACCAGTTAATACCGAAAGGAGGAACACGGCATATGAAAGACTCAGTTCAAGCTCTGAGTAACCAACAGGTCCAAATGTAGTTTCCAGTCAGTCACAAAAGGGTGAGAGCTGTCAAGCTATGCTTCTACCTTTTTTTTCCCTGATCTGTATCAATTATAATACTTTCTCAAATTTTCATTCTTATGCTGTGCAAAGAATGTTTTTGGTAGCAATCGGGAAGCCTTTTATTATTTCCATATATGAAATAAATCATGATAGTACATGATAGAAGTAAACAAATCCATAAATAAATGCTTTTGAATTCTTTTTTTTTAGGGAGGAGTTGATACTAGTTGATACTAAGTTCATTGATATTCAACTCAGAGTTGAGTCTAAAATGTATGTCGTGTATCCATGAACGTTTACAGTCATGTTACTGTAAACAAACCTCTAGCTGTCCTTGATCAGAACAGAAACCAAATGCAAATTTGAAAAACGGCACAACGTGTTGCGTTGACGATAAAATCCCCTCCACTCACTCATTCAAAGACTTTTTCTACATCCAGTTCTCACCTCCACGTCTTTGACTCTGCCGGCCTCCGACAGAGCAGCGGTGGCGTCCGATCCCTCCTCGTCTTCCTCCTCCTCATCCTCGCCCTCCTCGATGGGGCCGCTGCTGGGAGCAGGGCTGCTTTTGTGATCTTTGTCCTTCTTCCTCTTCTTGCTACTCTTCTTGCGGCGCCCCTCTGAGGGCAGTTTGGACAGAGGTCGATGGATGTGGTGAGAGGAGTGACGGTGATCTGAGCAGGGACAAACACCAAAAATCAGCCACAGCCCGATTGAATATAGACCACAGGGCCACATTTGGAGGGCGAGCAGCTGACAGGAAACGCTGAGCTTACATTCAATGTCCTCCTCATGATAATTATGGTGCTGCTCATCAGGTACCGCAGCAGAAGGACTGAGGATCTGCTGGAAGCGCTGAACGCCCAAAGCTTTGTTCAGGTCCCCATCATCCTCCTCTTCTGGGCGTGGAGTCCCGTGGAGTGACGCAGCAGGGGCCTCTGGCTGCAACACAAACAACAAACAAATAAGAAAACGTAGGAAATCTTGAGCCAGACTGTTGTTCAGAGGGAGAAGCCCGAGCAGGCACAGGGGGGACATGACAGGTTAAACCACAGAACCACCTCATTTAATATGATTAGTGATTTCATTATTTATTCATTGGGAATGCTGCGATTATTGGTGCATCTGAAAGCTGCAGTTGCTCTAAACCAACACTGGAGGGAGTCGAGCTCCTGTGTATAGCTGCTGTCATGTGACACGTCCTCTCCATACTGCTCCATGCTTTCAAAATGAGCTGTACATTGGAAACAATGGCTACATGCCGTTATTCTTTTTCCATGCTGTGGTGTGACAGCAATCATGTGGGTGATAACTGATCTGTTTTCTTGCAGCGTGACGCCGTGCCCTTCTCCCCGCCGCCCTCCCGGAGGGATGTTGTGATAAGGATTGGCTGGAGGAGCGTAGCTGGATGGTGCTGTAGACATTTCACAGCAGAATGAAGGCTCTGCAAACTATTTCAAAGCCACCAGCCGCATCAGCATCCATAAAACTATTTTAATTGCATTGAATAAAATGAATTTGTGCACTTTGTTAACTAATGACGGCACATACAGAACAAGATGAAGCGTGAAGAATGTCTGTATCTGCACCATCACATGTAGTTTTTGTGCAGTTCCACTGGAAAAAGGACACCGGAACGCTGAGGATTCCACCAACACCAATGTAAAAAAAAAAGACAAATTTGAATGTTTCCATGCTCCATCCTGCCAAGTTCAATAACTATCAGCATCATATACACAGGCATTAATAAACAGGAAGCCCAGTACGAGATCTTTATGCATTTAACACCAATTTGTTACGGACATTTTCTACTTTTATCACGTTAAGCTCATCAAATGCAAAAAAATGTGTGTAGGAAACAGGAGTTCATCCTGAACTATGGCTCAGAAGTGAAGTAAATTCCAAAGAAAATGCAAAAACTATGGCGCAAAAATGCTTCCAGGACCCAAAGAGTCACGCAGTTTTGCATTGACCTGTGTTTACACGCCACACACAGGTGACAGCAGAAGGCCCTGCGCTGACCTGTGGACCAGCGAGAACTTTGAACGAGAGGTTCAATATTGACCCAAGGTTCAATTCATCATCTAGCCCCCCCCACACACACACACACAGATCAACAAAAGCCTACAAACGAACATCAGTGACCTCTGGAACAACCTGCCATGAACAGTGGAGCACTGCAAAACACCAGGTAAAATTAACAGGTGACATATATAATTCATTGTAGTTATAACAAATGTTCCTCCTGGTGCATCCAGAAAATTCTACATGGACAAACAGAGCTGTCAAAGGATCGAGTGCATGTGTGACGTTACTTCAATTCAAAAGTCAATGAGATAACAGATGAAGAAAGCCGCCGCACAAACATCCTCTCCAAAGGAGTGGAACCCTTGGAGGGCTGCTACACAATCCGCACGTTTATTTTTACAGAGACCTCATTCATATCGTGGTTTCACAGTGAATCCCGAGAGATGGGAGAGATGTGTGAGGGATTCTCAAAGGGGTGACAGAATTTTCCACAACCCTGACCATGAGTAAAAACAAGCCGAGGGGAAATAAAAACCCACCAGACAAAGAGGAACGTTTAGATGAGTTGGATGTGTCTTCTGCAGGGAGATTTAAGGGATTTCAGGGATCAAACTGCAGTAATTGTCAGTGTGGCAAAGCACGACAACACTGCTGACCACAAACAACTTTAATGAAACCACATACATTGTCTTGTCACATACTTACTGGACAAGGTGAAATTGTACCTAAAATTCTAATTGCTGACTATTTTCACAAGTTAATGCATTTTCATTAGTTTTTACTCAAACATGTAATCAAATACAGTTGATTTTCAGAAATTGTCTTGCAAGTGAACCTTTGGATATGGAAATTCAAATGTTTGTTCAGATTAACTTAGTACAGAAGAAGTATTGCTGATGTAAACCATCAGGATCTCAGGAAAAGCTCAAATCAACATGCTAATGTTTAGCTAGCAGCATTGCTAATGCTCAGCTGATGAGTGTAGCTAGCATAGTAGCACGCGAGCTAGCCCAAGAACAGCTGATGGGATTAGGCACCTGACAAGTTAAAATTTTAAGATGACGAGGTGCTGGAGGGAAAGTGAAGGGAGCAACAACCCATCAGTGCGTTGACAGGCTTTTGCTCTCAAACCCCAAACATTAAGTCAGCAAATGAACTCCAAAGTCAGCTAACGGTTTGTCAACGCATGGCTAGTTTTACAGCAGAGGAAATGCTGCTTCACGTCTGAGCAGCAGGTGAATTCAAAGTCATTCCGGGGGGCACTGAAGTTTGCACAGACAGTACAAGCAGGAATGGATTAATGTGCCGTTGTGCGTTTGTGGCACAGGAGACTACAGATAGAAAAGTTGGCAGTAGAGGTCATCTTGAGGTTTTGGAGAGCGGTTTGTCTGCAGGAGCCGCGGTGCAGAATGAAGTGACAGTGGACAGTGTGTGCAGACTGTAGAGGAGATTATCTGAACCGTGAGGAAGCTCAAATCCCACTCTGTCAGCACTTGGAGGGGAAAGTAGGAGCGAGGCAGCAGATGCTTCAGTGATCATGTAGCGGATGGACTTACTACATACAGTATGTCCATTTCAACATGTAAGGGGGCACTCGCTAAAAGTCACTTGTTTTCTGTGAGAGATGCACAAACAAATCTCTTGATCCATCATAAATTTGTTGCTTGATCATGAAGTGAACAGTGTGTACATTTCCTCAAAGGTTCCTCCAAACATTTAACTTCCTATCTGATGAAACCATTGGATTCTATTTGCATCAGTTGCCGGGTTCTTAGATTTATCATCTCAGTTTGTTCAAACAAGCTCTTCAGTAGCTCAGTGGATAAAAGATGCTCAGGGTGCAGATGATCTGTTGAGCAAATCTACCGGATGCACGTGACAGGAAACATTTAATCATTCTCATCCTTTAAAACTGAGGTTTCACACGATTGTCTTCATACCAGGACAGCACGTCCCGTCACCTCAGCCCATGACCTCATGCGGTTTAAGATGTCGCTCCGATGGCGTTCCGCTGAAGGTGACCTTTCGACAATGGGCTCCGATGTAGAAACGTACGTGATGCTATGCGAAGTGACGCAGCATCCGATAGGTCCAATGAGACCAGCCACATAAGTGGAGCTGAATATACAGTTGCAGCTTTCAACTGTTGTTTGCACATAAGGTCATTGGAAAAACTCACAGCCAGTCGGGGGGAAGTGATACAGCACCTAAATTTGGAGGACTGACATTGAACGACATCCTCCTCGACTCGCTCAGCGCCACCGACTGCTGGAGGTCGATGATTGTTGCCAAAAAATTAACATAAGCACCTCAATAACAAAACTGAAGTGGAAGTTGCGACCTGAAACCTACGAACCAGTACGGTTAGAATAGTTTTAGGGACATCTTAAGTTGGGAACTCTCTGGAATGAGATGTCTGCCCCCTAATTACCATGGTTACCAAACGGTAAATATAGGATCTGCGAGCTGGTGTATTTCAGCTCCTGGCTGCTGGCTCACCTTCATATCTCAGAAAGATAATATGTGTATTTCCTCAAACGACTGTTATATTTACGGTGATGGAGAGCCAAGACCTTTGGAAAACCGTTCATCTGGATGGTTTGGAAGACTCTACCCAGAGCCTCTGGATGCCTCCAAGATGTTTTATTCTGAACTCTGACCTTCAATTGGGTCAAAGGGAGGAAGAGGACTTCGCCACAAGGAAGTCAGTATCACATTATCACAATGCTGGGCAATTACAGCTCGATTGTGTTGCTCCATCTGTGCACTAAATCCTGTTGATAAACAGTGTGACTAAGTCGGCTGCATAGTTTTCTGTTTTACTAAACTGTTTCCATTTTATCCTGGAAATGTTAACAAGGCTCACTGGTAGCTGGGTGGTCTTTTTGTTGACAAGAGAGGGACTTTCACTAACTAGTGACACATTTCAACAACATCCGCTGAATTATTAGCTTAGATTCCTAATGCCTGGGAAGGACTGAACATTAGCCAGCTGCAAAGTTCATACTGGGGTTAAATTTACCTAAAGAACCAAAGCCAGCCTCTGAAAATATGTTGTATTTCACGTGATATGTAATGACTGACTGGGAAAGATAAGGACATAAAAGAGTCACCAACAGAACGACCGGCCACTCGGCTTCAAGCATGGCGGACACAAACGGCAAACTTACCTTAAACGCATACAGATAGTCCATCCAATACACACGGGTGTGCTAGCAGCTTAGAATAATACAATTACAGCTGTTCCAAGTCAAAAGTAATAGCTGGACGACAAACGTGCTCCCATTGCAGTTTGTCCCGGTCACATGACCGGGCAGATCTTCTGGGACGGAAGAAGGAATGACTCAGTTTCATATTGTCGCCTCGTCCAAGTAGGATTATCTGAACTCTCCCTGAACACACAGGAGATAATCATTAACCTGATAGAGAACAACCAATAACATCTAAGGCACCGTTGCAGCACAAACATTTTTATCTTCAGCGGGCTTCCTGATCTCCAGACTACCTGCTGAATCACAAATCTGTTTCGTCATGTTCTGGCCTACTATCTCAGTGCAAGGTAGGGCTATCAACCATAAATACAAATATATAAAACAAAACAACAAAATGTCGTGACTGATGGGTACTTGGGTTTTTTTGTACCTCCACAATTAAGTGATGGTGTTGAATAGAGATCTTCCCCAGGATGCTCAAGAGCCTACTGAATGTGGAAATGTAAATCTGTGGTCCCGCCTCTCATCTATCATGGCTCACTCATCTTCTAAATACCTGGGATTCTTTGCCTCAACTGCTGGAGTTACATTTCAAATACAAGCAGCAGTTATGTTGTCTATGTGCAGCAACGATCCGTGTCCCCGACTCATTGAGTCAGGTGACAGAGAAAACGGTGGAAAAAAATACACAAATGGTCAGTTCCTCAGCTGGTGAGAGGAGAAGAGAACTTTGGTTCAGCTCCATATTTAAACGAGGACAGGGACGCTGTTTCAGGTAGAAACATGACCTCTCAGCAGCACAGAGAGTGAAACTTAAATGAAAGCAAAAAGTCACTTTCTGGAACAAAGTTATTACACACAATGCACAACACAGAACCCTCCAGAGATGGAACTACCAAACATCTAATGTAAGTGTGGGTAGGGCTGAGAAGGTGGGTGAATCAGTATACAAGAACCAGTGCAACAGCAGGAGACAACTCCTGGGTGGATTTTCCCTTCAAGTCTGAGATATTTTCTCTCTCGGTATCATCAGACCAACGTTGAGAACCTCTCCAGAGACTAACTCTGTTTTCTTTGGCAGATGACCAGCTGCCCCCAAGGCTCTGCAAGTGCTATTTATCAAATAAGTCTCACTAGCTGACATGCGATGGGGTTTTTCATTATCTGCCGGCATTATTTTTGAAACACCGATGACCTGACGACGTATTAAAAAAACAAAAAACAAAAGGAAGGAAACCGTTTCTGTTGAACTTTTGACATTAAAAGGAGGATTTCAGTGGGGGAGATGTTGAGCTATTCTCATTTTCATTATTGCAGTGCTTCATGAAGCTAGAAAAATAGCTGTGGGATGGGACCACATCAGAGCCCCCTCAAAAACAGAAGGCAGAAAGCAGAGAGGGAGCTGATGCAGCTCAAGTTCAAATCAAGGGAAGTGATGGTTGCTGCCGAGAAGGAGAAGACAACTTCTGCAACCTCACACTTTTTATCATGTGACCTCTGCAAACATGTTAACGTGTAATTGCGTCCACTTACATTGTGTATGACTGATGCCACAGCATCAGTGATGTGGTTGGGAGCGCTGGGGTTGCTCATGGCTCCGTCCTGGAGTCACTGCTGGAGAGGTTCTGGAAAGCTGGTTTGGATCCGCGTGGCCTTAGCCCTTCTCTTTCTCACTGGGACTCAGGCAACTTTTGGGCAGCATAACCTGCAGATAGAGACCCGCGGGTTAATCCACCTTGGAGGTTTCAGTGCCTCCTAATCCCTAAATATGAAACACAGTCAGTCCGAGCACATTGATGCTCTGCTGGGGAACTTCTTCCCGCTTTGGATGCTCTTACATTCATTACTCTGTTGGAGCCAAAGCCCTTTTTATACTTTTATACTTACATTTTAGGGTATTGCAGGAGCCAACAACACAAACAGTGATTTTAGGCTCCAACAGTGTTTTTTTTTTTTTCTTGATCGGTTGCGTCAGGCATTTCAACTTTTCCTGATTTACCATCTGTTTTTGACTAAACCAGACAGACAGGTGAAAAGTTAATATATGTATCAGAAGGTCACTGAATTTAAAAATATCCTCATATGTTATCAGAAGATAGCCCAAAAATGATGTGTATACATTTGAACAGTTGGAAAAAACATGCTAGCTGCTATGTGGGGCTTTAGCATGGAATCCTAGCTTACTGCTAACATGCTTTAACATGGATGCTAACTAAAATGCTGATTCTAAGAAGGTAAGCACTTGTTACTATTCACCAGTTTAACTGGATGTTAGCATGCTAGCAGAAGCTTTTTAGCACTCAACACAATATACAAGCTGATTGTGTTGAGATGTGACAGTGAAACTTTTGCCTGAACTGTGAATATTACTGCCAAATATCATGCAACTCAAACTACAGCCGTGGTTTACAGTGTGAAACTGATGGTACCCCTCAGGAAAGGTCAAAGCATCATCGGGATACCCAACGAATGTCTGCCCAACATTTCATGGACTCCATCCAGCAGTTGTTGAGATATTTTAAGTGGCGGGTCGTTCAAATGACAGATATTTCTATCCCGAGAGCCATGACACCACCGCAAAAGTCAGCACATAAACACTGTAGTCATCTTTATATTTCAAACTCAATACGACACACAAACCAGCACCATTGTGACGAATAAACAGTTTCAGGATTTCCTGAAAGTTTCCATTCAAGTCTCCAAACCCAGCTCCAGGATCACACATGACTTGAAGTGAGTGTGACTAAATGCTAACTTTAAGAACCACATCCTGGTTAAACCTTAACAGAAAAGCAGCAGCAAAGACAAAGTTCATTGCGGAGCACATTTAAAAACCAAACACCAACATACGGTCTCTTTTCGTTTTCTGTTCTGATCTGATCCTCTGCAGCGCCTCATTTTAGCTCATTAAGCAGCTTGGTCAGATAAGGGCCAGATAACACAGTGCTCCTGTGATAAACAGCAGCATGTGTTTGCTAACCTGTCACCGCATTACGACTTTTAAGACGCAGAAATGCAAACGCCATCATTACAGAGGACAAAAACAGCCTGTGCAAAGACAGTACAAAACATAGCAAACTATAACGATATACAAAACTACAGCTCAGCTACAGCTCAACCAGTCATATATCCAACCGACACCACACTCTTCTATCGCCCTGAACACTGAAGTATCTCTGCTACTGAACAGTTGTGACTCTTTTCTTTTTAACAAATCACATTCAGCCAGTCCGTCTCTCTGTCCTCGCTGATACCGCTGCACAATCATATCAATGACCTTGTTGACAACTGGAGATTCCTGTAAAATATGTTATATTCACGGCACAATAAAATGTGAGAGATTAAAGGGATGAAGACATCACCTAACAAAGACCCAAGAGCCTGAGATATACACCTTTTTCTGTTCCTCTGACACTTTTAACTTTACCAAAACGTACTACACGGGTGATAAAGGATTCTATCGGAGACATTCCGTTTGCCTGGGCGTGATTGAAGTTTACTTTCTCAGTAAACCTATCCCTGTGTAGCCTCCACTGTGGTTCAGGTGTAACGTTACAGAACCCTGGGATCCTGGGCAGAAGCTCTGGGAACCAGCCTACCTACCTCAGGGTTAGTCTGCAATGATACCGCAAGGAAAACAATTCAATCCATTTGGAACAGAAACAATAGGAATTATTATTGGATTGTAATGTAGATTAAATGATGAGTCAGGAAGGTGAGGGCTGATTGAACAGAAACAGCTGAGTGAAGGGAGACGGATGAATGCTGACACTGCAGGAGGAAGTGAGGAGAAAACGCTTTGTTTTTGCCCAGAAGAACATCGTCATGTCAACCAGAAATCCTGCACCAGTGTTTCCAAAGTGAACTGGGTCACTGTCTCCAATGCTTTAGGAGCATCCATCCTCCTGAGGGGGAAGTGCGTATGAAAACAGGAAGAAGGGAACTGCTGCAGACTGAAGCTTGTCGGGAAGAGCTGCAAACACTGAAATTTCTCTTATATTTGCAACGTCTTAATGTTGAAGGACTTTTGACTGGAAACAACAACAACAACAAAAAAAAAACAACAACAACATTGCAAAGCGAGTGGGGATCCAGTGAATTGCTGCTGATCCTCTGACAAGTTGGGTGAACTTGTTACAGAGTAACGAGGTGTCACGGTTAACGTCGTCTGTCTCTTGTACAGAGAGGGCACACAAAGATCAGTGTGTACAGTTCGTAGGTCACGTGCGTGCTTAAACTTCCTTACTCCAAAGACATTGTCAGTCACACAGTAAATTCCTGCCGTCGTGAAATTTCCCTTTAAGTTACGGAAGTATCATATATCAAGTTCAAGGCTTTTAAAAAGTGTTTATAGGCCATTTCAATGTATCAAATTTTACATGTGACTGTTTTTTACAGTGCGTAGCAAAATTATCTGGGAGGTGTGAAGACATTTACTGAATCAGAACAGTGTTCCTCCTGCAGAGCCGGATGATGACTCAGCATATTTGTGACACAAACCAAATTTGTCATCAAAATGTGCATGACAATGACAATTTTCCTCCTTAATAATCGTACAAATTGGAGTTTGCCCTGTAAAACAGGTCATTTAAAGTCTGTTCAGTTACAGTGTAGTTTCTTCATGAGAGGAACAGTGGAATGTTCATGCAGACACATATTCAAACTGATCCAGAACTGACAGCGGCGGGAGAATTAACGCAAAGCTACAAACGCCGTCAGTGACAAAAGATGAAATGCCCCCCCCACCCGTCAGCAGCTGCTTGTGATGGCAAGAAGAGGAAATACGAAGCCGGACAGAGGAGTGGACAAAGTTCACGAGCCAGACAAACTCCCGACACGAGCCCACATGTGTCTGAACCCGGTGATCTACCGGGGACGTCGCCCCGGTCAGGCCCGGTTTCATCCAGCTGCTTGGCGCGTGTGCGTCCACCACAGACTGTCCGCACAAATGTAACAAATCCTGTCAAAACGGGATGATTAAAAACAACGGTTTGATTCGATATACACACAGCCAGAAAAAATAAAACAAAAAAACCTGCCCAGGAATAGAATCTTGATCATAATGTCTGAACCTCAACCAACACAGAGGCCTGTATTTATGAAGGCTGGACAGCGACAGAGAGGGAAGATTGATATTTCAGACAGGAAGGGGGAAAAAAAACAGCGTGTCACTCATTTGTGTGAGTGCTCAGCTGACGATGCACTTTTTGGAGACAAGACATTTCTGTCCTGAAGTTACAATAACGCAGAGTCAGATAAACCTAAACATCTTATCGAAAAACATAACATGCTAAAACAGAGTGAACGCTGCAGTTAAGTCCAATAATCAATGCTATCAAACAAGGAATTATTTGAGTCTCTACAGCAGCTCGATTGGACAGACGCCATCAATGTCATTATTCTCATGTTCATTGACAAAATGTACAATGGTCAATAAGAGATGTGTGTGGGCACAGAGTTCCTTAAACTAATTCCATGAAACACAGTTTGACACCCCACATCTGTAATGTTCAGTCAAACCCTCCTGAATACCAGCTTAAACATTCAGGATTTACACAGCAGCATGTTTGTGCTCCCAGGATTGAAAGAGAAGGTTTTCTGTTTTGTCACTTCTTTCATTCTACAATAATAAATACTTTTAACACATCTGGATCAGAATGACAGTAGGAATCTGCTCAGGTTTGCGAAATCAGAACTATGAACAATAATTCTGTAGATTAAATAGGAAGTGACGGATGCAGGCTGAACACGTGACGAGACTTTGAAATAAAATCAGGAGTGTACATTACCTTTGTTTGCTTACTGCAGAGGAGCCACTGCAGACATCGTAGTGATCGCGTGAACTCTGCTGTGAGGAGAGACCCCGGGCTGGTCAGAGCGCAGGTCGGAAATGAACGGCCACAAACGGAGAGAGAGAGACACACACAGAAGAAGAGAGCAGAGTTAGAGATGAGCGCCGGTTCTCGCCACAGGCCCCCCCCCCCACACTCACACAGCACACAGACTGATAACGGCAGCCTTCCTCCGCTGGATTAAGTTTCCTCCTCCAGCCTGCTGACAAGTGACCATGTGACTCCAGGGACCATTCAATGCTGAGTCAGAGTGTGACACACACACACACAACGCACCTGCACACACACACACACACACACACCCTGACGCTGACAGAGGTAATTCCATTACAATCCGCAGTAATATCTGCATCGTTTCCCTCTGTGGGATGGATGGAAACATTTGGGGCCCATTCCACAAGGCAGGTGTAAAAAGTTTGTTCAATCGTTTGGTTTCACTTCTGTCCATTTACATGAAAGAAAAACAACTGAAACTTTGCAGTTTTCCCTCATTTCAGGATGAACCAACCTGCTTGGATTCCCCCTGTGCGTCAGATTGAAACATCTAACTAAGGTTTAGCTGGTGGAAGCCATCAGTGTATCAGCAAATACGACGTCAATAAAATGATAGACAATTAGATGACTCATCTGTGTTTATATGAGCTGACAACAGTCGTCCTGTTGTGTGGGGGGGGAAGCATCAGTTTGTGATTGTTCAAATTGTTGGGCAAAAAAACAAAAACAGACAACTTGTTTCATCTGTCAGTTTGTCGCTGCAATTCTGAAGTGAGTGTGGTGGAAGTAACACTGGAGGTGTTGATTGTCTTGATAAAAGGTGTAAATCAATAAAAGCGTCCCCACACCTGCCGCCTGCTAGGTGTGTGTTACTTGGCAACCCTTCAAGACATTGTTAAATCATTCATCAAGACACTAATCTAGAGAAGACCAAAGTGAAAATAAAAACAGCTCGCTGTCATTCTGAGCTGATTTTCTACAAGTTAACTGTTGTTTGAGGCCGATGTGATGACCAGGACAGATCAAACATCACTGACACCGCAAATACACCATTTTGCTCAAAGTTCAAAACAGATACATGAAGAGAAGAACTGAACGTGACGGAGCGAGTCAGCACAGGATGTTCATAAGATAGCTTGTTTACCATTGTCTTCAGTTTGTGTTTAGTTCATTAGGGTGGACATAAACAAACTGGACTGCTGCAGTGACTTTGGCTGTGAAACGAGCAAAAAAAAAAAAAGTTTGTGATGTCACGGCAAAAATCAACATTATTACACAATTAATCCCACCTAAAGTCAGGAAAGCCAGATTAATTGTGTTTTGCGTGCAACCAAGAACAACCCTGTGATGTGAACGCATTGCTCACCTACTCGCCAAATAATCAAGAGCTGCATTCCACATCAGCTTATAGGAGCATTAGGGCGAATAAATACCCAGCGCCGCAGGAGCCCGGCTTTCTGTGTATGTGTGTGTGACAGTGTGTGTGTGTGTGTGTGTGTGTGTGTGTTGGGGCTCACCGTGGAGTCACATGCATGTGAAACACTGTCAAAAGCCGCAAGCAGCTAAAAGTGAAGTCCACTTCAAAGTGTGGGGGGGCTTTTCTCAGTCACAAACAGCGTGCTCATAATAGAATTATTCACTGACACGACGGCCTAAATCAAGGTGTGACCTCACCAGCACCACCGAGGGACGAGCAGCCAGATGTTAACACGACAATGAACTCGTTCTTGCCTCTTCCTCTTCTTTCTCACAGCCACAAGTTCCTTTTTCCAGGAGTCACCCACATGTCAACATTTACCGCAAAAAAAAAAAAATCAAACTCAACAACCGATCGTTTCTCTTTTCTGATCTTAAATGAAACACTTAAAGCCAGAGTTTACATTAGTTACCAAGACCACACACATTCCCTTTTTGTCTAAAATAAACCTTCAAAAGTCCAATTTAACTTCTTAAGACCCTGCGTACACATAGAGGGACATTATATTACAGCACCATGACTCTTTGTAAAGTTTCTTTTCCGTTAAATGTAAATTATGATTATTATATATTTTTTACTCTCAGCTTTTTAAATGTGCTATATAAATGTATATTTTTTATCATAATGTATTTTTTTAACCCAAACAGAAATGTGGAATAAAAATAGACACCCAACAAAAGCTAAGCTGTCAGAAGGTCAAAACAAGTCAGTGGAAACACCCCCCCCCCACTCAAAAAAACCAAAAACTCCACACTGACGTCCAGGCCCCAGTGAGGACCAACAGGTGAACAGGTGAGCAGTGACGATAACTCACCCTGCTCCGTGCCCTCACCCCACCAGTCGTCGTACGCAGCGACTGAGTGTGATGCAGCCTATTCGGCTGACAGCTGCTGGTGGGTCTCCGTGGAGATTTGGCCGTGGCGTATGTTGATAGCGGCGCCTCCGTTGCCTCGGAGTGTTTCAGCCTGAAATAGCCCTGCAGGAGCTGAGCCCCCTCAGTGTGCAGGCTCTTCATGCCCTAGTGGCCACGTGAACGTCGCTGAGGGGTTTGGCAGCGTCGGCCACTTCAGCATGACTGTGCTAAGGTATGCGCGCACAGTCATGGCAACGCGTCCAGCCTCAGAGAGCAAACAGCTGCACTGGGCCAACGTACGCACGACTCCGCCTGCTTCTTTGTCCCATCACAGGCCACAAGCAGCGGCGGCTCAGACGCCACCTGTCCTGGGGTGCAGAGGGACTGAAGAGGCCACTCGTTCCTGGCTGTTTATGTCATGACATGTTTAAAAACGACTCTCTGCTCCAGTGATTGTACACCTCGGTGAGGGGTGCGTTTACTGGACCCGAACAGAGCTTCGGTCAGCGCGGTTCATGTTCACCAGCGCTGTCGTGTAAGCTCAGGGAATCATAAAGAGTCCAGGAACAAGACAACACTTGAAAGAAGAGTCACATGACATGAGTAACTTCCTGTATCTGTGGCCTACCGACGAGTCCCAGAAATAAACACTGCAGACATGCTTCACATCTTTAAATAACATTCACATAATGAGTCTCCTCTGCTGACGTCATGTAGATAAACACACTACAGGGAGCGCTGGAGGGGGTGGGGGGGGATTTTTTTTTTTTTTTAAATCTCTACATCCACCTACAATAAGGCCGGTCCGGTGACCGGTTCGGCCCAGAACAGCTCCATGAGTGTTCTGTTGTGTCACTTTCCGTGGAAAACTGAACCCGATGCTGCTCAGGTTGCACCAGCTGCACAAAAGGTAAAGAAATGTTCTCACAGGACATTGTGAAGCTTTGACCAAGAGCACTTGTAATAACTGTACTTACGCTCACGTGACGCAGGCTGGGATGGGAATAAAATATCCCCTGGGCTCCCAGAACACAAACAAAGAGCTAAAATCTCATACAACAGTCAAACTAAATGAGCTATTTATCCATTTCCTGGGAATCACGTGATGAGAGCAGCGAGGCAGAAAACTGATCCACTGCTGAAGATTCAGACGGACGTTTGATGGAAATGACGAGCTGCTGCAGGATCAGACTGACTGCGTTTAACGTAGGTGGACTCAGCTATGCACCCCACCGGCCAAGATGCTTCATGGTCATTAATGTCACTTCACAGGACGCAGCAGGAGCACAGGAGCAGCGACTGACCCTTCAGACAGAAGTAAACTGTTGACAGATTTAAGATGGAGGCTGAAAACGCTGTTGACAAAGTGAAAGCCCCATTATCGGACACTTTTCTGTGTGAGGCAAATGGAATGTGGAGACACTCCACTCAACCTGTGACAAATCTGTTCACAATGAGTGTGTCTGACAGACTCCACTGAGGCGCAGGAACATGAATAAAGGCTGAGTCCACCATCGCAGAGATAAGATGGAGCTGGCTGATGTGTGCGAGCAGGATTAGATGACAAAAGGAAGGCGAAAAGTTCTGGATTTTTTTTTCTCTCATTAGAGATGTAAAAAGGTCAAAGTCATGAAAACAAACATTTCAGATTCTGCTATCTCCTGCGTCCTTGGATCTGTCAGCGTTGCAGTGTGTATAACTATGCACTGTGGGTACTTAAATCAAATAAACTCAAGGTCGGTTTCTTCCTAAAATTACATTTCAGTCGAAACATTCACCTTAAAATAACCTGGAGAGCAAACGGCTGATGGTGAGTCAGCAGAAGAGACACATCCTTCCTCCATCCTGTCACAGGCTGCGTCCTCACATCCACGTGACAGAGCTGTGATTCCCAAACTGGGGAGGTCATTGAAATCCATACATACTAAAAATTTAAATGCATATTCATGGAGCTAATAGATGTTCCTGCTACGCCCTGCGTGGATGGAACTGTAGTTCCAGCAGCATCAGAAACAGTAACAAACCAAGTGTATTTGAAAGATGGAATTTTAAGAAAACTAGATCCCTAGTGAGAGCCCAGGAAGGTGAAAAAAATACTAAAAAGTAATGTTCTCCAAATCCTGAATGACAGCCAGTTATTGAAACGCTACAGATTAGATCTTTCAGGGATGCTTGTGGTCAGTCTTATTAAAAGATTACTACAGCCTGTTGAGGAGTACAGTCACCGTGTATCATCTGAATGTGTCAAACAGGCAATGAGGTCGATCTCGTCTGTGAATCTGACTGGAATGGAACTAATGTGACGTTTTCCAGTTGGAGCGGTGGCGCATCAATCAGACGTGTGATTAGTGAAGACGGTAGATTGTTCCAGCCAGTGTCACGTGGTGTCCTAGGTCATGTGCCCGCCAGCTGAATGTATACGTCATTTGAACTCGTTCAAGACGGACTTTTCATAATTTCACTAAGTATAGACTAGATTGTGTTTTGCAAAGCTCAAGTCGGTCTTCAACACTCACTCCAAGTCAACGGGTCAGGTTCAGCTTGGGTTTCAAGTCCCAACTTTAAAACCAGCAGAGATCTAGAAAATACTGAACTCAATAAATACTGAATAGAAAACATGAGCACTTTCATGGGGTCAAGATCCCATGTTAGATCCAAAGCTGAGTTTCAACACTTTGAGACCAGTATGACGTCATCCAACTAGTGACTGGACGCTGACTCGAAACCAAGTCATGTGAGCCGAGTCCACACAGCTGGTTAAACTAATTAACTCGCCTAAAAATATTCAAGGGTGGATTATTAATGAGAACAACTCGCTATGGAAGGAATGGGCGCAGAAACAAAATCTGAATGAATGGATGGATGGATGAATGAATGAATGAATGAATGAATGAATGAAAGGCTCCACACGGTCTCCGCTGACTGACACTAAATGGAAGCGACGCTCCGGAAAACTCAGCTCGACCTCCACATTCCCCACAGCAGCTAACTGGGAAGAACCGTTAGCTCGTTCAGAGGAGCAGGACCCCCCCCCCGACAGGCTTCCACCTGCGGCCTGCGGGGCGGCTCTCAGCCCGGTAAACACACCGGTCGGAGGACACATCCGGTCGTCTGTTACCTGGTTAACAAGCCGGAGACAAAGCCAGGTCAACCGGCAGCGCTTTCCAGCCACAGCGGCAGTAAAACTGTCAACGCCTCCGCTCACCGGGGAGAGAAGTAATTCAACAGAATAAAGAACCAAAGTACAACGTCATGATGTAAAACTACTACGAGGGTAACATTTACAAACCAAGTGCAGGTCATTAACTCACTGATACCTGGTACTCACCTCCAACTCCCGCTGAATGGCTGAATCAACCGGGGTCAGTTCAACTAAATATGCACTTTACTTCCGGTTTGTAATTCGAATTAAAGGTCAGGTGTGATATATTTTTACAGACAGTACATATAACTCAACTTAAAACACGACATTTTGTTTATTTATAATGGATAATAAATAAATATATTAAATTAATCTCATCCCCTGGCGGTGCAGGTATTTTTCGTTATCATGGTATTTTCAGTTTTTTTATTTTGAAAGTCCCGTGTTAGCAGTCCGTTCGTTCACTGGTAATTTCCACTACTTGACGACAAATTGTTCGCTCAAGTTGCTGCGCCTGCGTCAATGATTCATATTGTTGATGGAGACCACCGGGCGTCGTTCCGTTATGATCTTCTTGGCATCCACTCGAAAAAGAAAACCAATAAAAAATATCACCCGAATGTTGGATTTAAGGTTCTTTATTCAGTGTGAATAACATTGCTACATGTCCACGTGGTGCTCAGACTTCCCTGTATTTCATCATTCTGGACTAATTGTTGCATACATCACTTTCAGTTCAGTTTCTGACCCATTTAATTTAATTTGATTTTCTTCTATCACCTATTCGTACGAATCATATTTCTAGGGAGAAATGCCATGACATAGGTTTTTGAAAGTACGGACACGTTAGCCACAATCACAACCATCACAACCATCACAACCATGAAAGTGCAACATAGGACCTTTTCTGGGGGAAATTAAAAAGTAGGATTACCTCAATGTTTAATATTTCGGTATGATCAGTAAGTCCAGGTCTGTGTCTGTATTTATTTTCTGATCACATACAGTACATGCAGTGGTGTCAGACAGCAACCAGCTGATTTCTAGTACCCCCTACTGGTGGAGCTGAGGAGCGGCGTTACACCTGTTGGGCTAGGCATGCAACACTTCACAAAAAGTCATTTTTGTGTTTTTTTTCATGCTGTCACACAAAAACTCATTATATTTCGTGCGTGTTGTCCTCCTGTCAATGATGAAATCACAAAGGGGAGGTCAGCAGTAGTGATACTGAAACGAAGCAATGAACCAGTATAGAACCACTTCGTCAGTATTTGCGAAAACACGTTCAATTCATTCATCACTGGTTTGCTTCAGTGACATCTAGTGGTGAAATTGGGTACAGCAAAGAAATATCTTAATTATGTAGTGAGTGGGTCTCAGTGGATGATGTATTTTTTTGCAAAGACTGATTGATTGGCCACTTGAGTCGTAGATGTAGTAGATGGGAGATTGGATCATGCTCTCGGCCTGCTTCTACCAATATGTTCAATAACCCTCCAAACTATTTCAGCCTTCTTTGTAAAAAAAAAAAGACAGCTTCTTATATCCATCTCGTGCAACCAACTAGTGCTATCGGACACCACGTAGTATCAAAAACTGTTCATGTTGTTAGGGATGTTGCTGGCGTTACCTTGTTGCCTAGGTAACTGCAACAGCAGCGAACCTAATTTGACGCTGTGACGTCTAGGAAACTAGGAAACTATGGTATGGATATCTTCTGATGTGGCTATTCTCGTACTGACAAAGTGGAAGGGATTTGATTGTGAAGCAATCAAAAAGTACCCTGAACAGGTCAGAACAGAACAAATTAAATGTTTTTAACAGCAAATGTGGGAGGTCCAAACGATTCAAGCCATTTTTTCATTTTGATAAATATGGCATTCAAGCTCATGCAAGTAAATAAAACCCAGTATCCAGTACCCAGTAACTTGAGATTTGGGCGCAGTGGTTCAAGGAAAATGCAGCTCCGAGTCTGAAGCTGATCGGAGCATAGATCGGAGCCTCGGTGTCAGTCGGCCATCACTCGTCAGCAGCTCTGCTAGCAAAGCAGGCTGCGCACAGCAGCCAACCAGGAAGTCAACAAAGTTGCTAGCCAGTATCAGCTTTACCTTAGGTTTCGTGCCAAGAGGTTCACACGTCGGCATGAATTCTCCGGTAAGCAGCAAGTAACCCAGCCGATGTGTTACTCGAGGAACACACGATGACATTTGACCGCTAGCTTATGTAGCTTTGCTAGCACCGTTAGCTGTCAGGCTAACGTTTACTGACGGCTCTCACGAACCAAAACACAAAGCCGCGTGCTTGTGTCAGCTGTTGTTGACCTTTAATCCGCCGAGATTATCATTGTTCTTTTTTTGTACATGAATGCATCTATTCTGACAGAAGCTGACTTAAAACTTTGCCAACGATTTGGAGAGTTTAAAGGTGAATGACTTTGATTTCGCCAGTTTCAGGACAGTTCATGCTAACACGGAGCACACGGCTAGCAACATAGAACACAGTAGCTAATGTGGAAGACAAAGGTTGAGAAAAGACGAGAATAATATGGATTGGTGTTAATCAGAAGCATTCCCACGATATGAAGACAGTTAAACCACAACAAATTGTCCTCCAGCTGTTAATGCAATCACTGACAAGACGCAGTAAACAACAGGAATGGGGGCAGTTTGTGTGTGAGTGTCAGGAACAGCTGTTCACTGTCCTGTCCTGTCTTTATCTCAGACCATCGGGGAGTTATTCCTCACCCTCAGTGAAATGGGGTTCACAGAGGATCAGATCCAATCTGCTGTGCAGGCCGGTCACTTCTCTGTGATGGAGGCAGCTGAGTGGTGAGTTGGAGAATCAGCATGACACTTGGTCAAAACATGTACAGACAACATATCTCGGTGGAAAAAAAACCCAAAAGTCCCTCTCTCTGCGCTGGCAGGCTGCTTCAGGGTCAGTATCCACACCACCGGTTGGTGAAGCAGTCGTCACAACCAGCTGAAACAGCATTTTCAGCTTTCAACCCTCCCAAAGAGTCGATGAACACACCAGAGTCGCCGGCGTCTCCTGCTGACGACAGAGGTGAGGCCTTCAGCAGATCAACGGATTGGTCCAGAGCATCTGTATCTTCGGTGGTGGCTTTGTCTCATGAGATTGTTTTGTTTTTGCAGCCAGTGCTTCATTAGTGCTGAGACCAGAAAGCAGCGTGTCTCCAGACCTGAAACCAGTCGAGTCTCGTATTAAACAGGACAAAAGTGACTTTGAAGAGCAACAGAGACAACGTGTTGCTCAGGAGGCCAGGGCGGAAAGAAGGCAAAAGAAACAGGTCAGCAGTCCTGAAAAGAAGGATGTAAACCTCAGAGCGACTGTCAGCTTCTTTATTACCTCAAGTATCATCTGTTTTATGTTTGCATGTGCACCAGGAGCGTGAGTTGGTGTTAAAGCGGATAGCTGAAGATCGCAGGAGCTTGCAGGAGAAGATTCAGACGAGTGGTGCCGCAGAGAAATCCCCCCCCAGTGATCAAGGCCAGACGCTGGGAGGGAAGGTTCAGACCAACGTGGACAACAACTGTATCCTGATGGTGAGGCTTCCAGGAGCCTCTGACTCCGTGGGAGGTTGACACTGACCAGTTTCAGCATGCTCTGGTGTTTTGCAGATTCGCCTGCCGTCCGGTGAGTCCATGCGTGAACGCTTTCCAGCTGACGCCCCTCTGCGCAGAGTTGTGGAGCATATTGCCGGACGTCACCCCTCCCTACCCACCTTTTCTCTCCTCCAGGGGTTCCCCCGGAAACGCTTCGGCGAGGCCGAACTCACTTGTTCCCTCCGTTCACTCGGCCTCACGCCAAACGCTGCTCTGTGTATTCAGACCACTCCTCCAGAGACCCCCCAGGATCCGCCCAGTCCGGCCGAGCCGCCGTCAGCCGCGCCGACCCCGCCGGTGCCGTGCGATATGCCTCCTCAGTTCCCCGTCCACGAGGCGGCGGGAGGGCAGGACCTTCGCGTCCCACCTCCACTCCCCAACCAAGTGTGGGAAGAAGCTGTGAATTACGCCGGGATCCCTGGAGCTGGTCCTCTGTCTGGGCCTTCTCACTCCTGGGGTTAGTGCTGAGATGCAGAGGCATCAACGGGTCAATTAACCCTTTAACACTGATGGTATCGCTGCTGACACAGTCACGCTATTTGTACGACTGTCAGAAAACGTGGAGCAGTTACTGGCAGCTGAGAAGTGTCACTCCTAGCTCCTTCTTTACACCAGGTAGAGGAACAGAGTGACACTTCTCAGCTTTGTTTTCTGATCACGCCAATAGTAATGTATGGTACTCCAAAGTATGCTAGCGCTGGGGATGCTGTGGGTGACAAAGGGCTAACCAGCATCCATAACAGTCGTGCTGTGTGTTGCAGGTCGAGGGCAGAGACTGGTCACTGGTGATCCTGAGGAAGCTGCTGGCGTTGAGGTTGATGAGGACCAAGAAGGAGGTCGAGAACCACCTCTAAATGGTACTGGAGTTCTTCCCCTCTGCTCCGTACTGTAATGGTGAACGTTTCCCAGTGTAGCGAGCACCAAAGCGACTGCCCCACTAATCTGTGTCATATGTAAGAACAGTAAGCAAATATGTAGGTTAATGCCCCGTTCTGTCAAACATGAGAGTTCACAGTGTGCGCTGCCCTTCCTCTGAGCGTACAGCTGCTGAGCTGTGGGCTTTCACTGGTTTGCGGCTGTGACAGCCTGCGGGACGCGTGTCGGGAGCATTTGAAGTTAGTTAGCAGAGAATCAGAGATCCAGAAGAAGACAAGATGTTAATGAGAGGTGTGGATTGGAATGTGGTGATAGAACCGGAAAGGATTTCATTATTACGTCAGGAATGAAATTAATACGTTGGTGATCGTCTTTGTGATGATTTTTTTTTGTCTTTACAGGAATACAAAGGCTGCCTTTCTTCCCAGAGAACAGGATTCGTGTGGGATTTGAACCCAGACACCACTGGCCAGAGCAAGGCAATCGGCTGCGGTGAGTGTGGCGTCGCTGTGGATGTGTGGCTGAAATCTGTCAGCACGAGCCTGTGTTTCACCCTGTTTCACTCTGTGTTTCACTCTGTGTTTCACCCTGTGTTTCACCCTGTGTTTCACCCTGTGTTTCACCCTGTGTTTCACCCTGTGTTTCACCCTGTGTTTCACCCTGTGTTTCACCCTGTGTTTCACCCTGTGTTTCACCCTGTGTTTCACCCTGTGTTTCACCCTGTGTTTCACTGTGTTTCACCCTGTCTTTCACCCTGTGTTGTCCAATGTGTGATTACTTTAGACTCTGATTGGACTGAAGCACTTTGTTGGATTGAAATACTGTGCTTCATCGTTACAAATCCTCTGATCTCACGCAAAGAACATGGAACCAATTAACCCCTTAACACTGACAGTATCTGCGGTGCTACATTCACGCTAACATACTTTGTACCGTAATTACAAGACTATGGTGGAACAGTTACTGGCAGCTGAGACGTGTCACTCGGTTCCTCTACCTTGTGGGAAGAAGGAGCCAGGAGGAGGAGGAGGAGAAAATGTCAATCAGTTCCTGAAAGTTGAGAACAGTCACGTTGGTGTCATTACGGTAATCCAATTTGGTCTGTTGACAGCATTACCGTAATGGCAGCAAATTGACTTGAGAGGTGTAAGTTCTCCACTTTCAGTAACAGTTTTCAGACTCATAATTACGGTATTATTACGATCATTAATGTATGCTGTGTATGTGTCAGGGAGGACCCGGCCGAGCCAGAGGACGTAGGAGGCCAGGTGGCCCCTGTAGCTGCAGGCCTGGCTGCGGTGGAGCGTCTCCAGAGAGCTGCCCAGCAGGAAGCCCCCTGTTCCTCACACGGACAGCCGCTCCCCCCTAAAAGACCCTTCAGGACCCCCAACGTTCCGTCCCTTTGTGCCTTGGCCACCCGCGCCACTGTCCACCTCATGACCGGTGCGAGGATTTGTCCATTCCGTAGGATGGAAGCAGGTCCCAGGCTGCTCTGACGCCGTTTGTGTCCCTCAGCTCCCAGCATGCAGTACAGCAGCAGTCTGGCGTGTCTGACCCCGGAGCTGGCCGAGCTGCTGCTCAGCCACATGGCCCGCGAGCGGCTCCTCCGTCCACGCACCCTGGAGCTCTTCTTCGGCTGCCCGCTGCAGACGTTTGTCCTCAACTGCTACCCGTACTCCACCAACGAGCTCCTGCGGCAGCTACGGGCCTTCACAGCGCTGAAGCACCTCAGCCTGGTCAACTCGCCTCTCATCACAGGTGAACCACCTTGATCGGGTTTATCACGTGTCCTGTTTTGAACGTGTTACCTAACTGTTCTCCACGCGTGTCCTCCAGACTCGGGTCTGTCCATCCTGTCCAGTCTGGTCAAACTCCAGCACCTCAACCTGGCGTCGTGCAGCAAGCTGACCGACTCCTGCCTGCAGCACATCACAGGTTTGCTCGCGCACACAACTCGGAGCAAGGCTCAGACTGTTACTCCAAGGGGATTATAAACATAACAGATTACATAACGCCACTCTACGTGCAGCTACAAGCATGTGCGGGCACCTCAGCATAATCTGTGTTAAACACGGGTAATTGGAGCAGAGTTTTTTACTGACGTTGTTCCTTTCTGGCTTCAAGGTTTAAAGAGCCTGTGTTTCCTGTCCCTGGACCAGACCAAAGTGACGGATGCGGGGATGATGCGTTACCTCCAGTCAGCTCCGTCCTGCCTCTCTCAGCTCAGCCTGAACCAGACGGCAGTGACCGAGTCGACGCTCGTCTTGCTGCCCGGCTGTCTGCCGCAGCTGCGACTCCTCAGCGTCAAGCAAACAAAGGTTCGACAGCTGTAAAGGTGCAGTCCAGACCAAAGATTCGAGACCTCGCGGACCTCTGAGATGATCTTCTCCTTACTACGGTTATCGGTTGCCAGCTCATGAGGGCCACACGAAGGACAGACAACCATTTTAGAGTAACCCTGCAGAGGGTTCTACTGGTTCAGGTGCAGATAGCAGCTGCAGACCGTCACGTTCTCCTGTGAGCCGGTGATGGGTACCCACAAGTCTGTAAACTGCTACACACATGCTAACAAACATACTGTTCTACACTAGCTAGAAATGCTATGCTAACAATATCACAAAGTCAAATGCCAGCATGGGTATTGTGGAAATTCACCGGTAATAAGAGCTGAGTTCTCTGATGGCGCCACACGTCACGCGTTGCTATGGAAACAACAGTCGTTTTGGAGGTCGGTGCCTCAGTGTAAACTGAACTGCTGTAGGACGGGTTCGTTGCAGGTGCTTGCACGTAGTAGCACTCGGAGTCTTTGGTCTGGACTGGACGTTACAGGCACAGGCGGTGTTGTGACTTGTGGTGACATTCCCTCGTCTGCGCGGACGTTTCTTTCCAGGTGAAGGACGTGTCAGCTTTGGCAGCGCTGTCAAACCTGCAGACTCTGAACCTGGACGGGACGGGCATGACAGAGGCCTCTCTCACTCAGCTCGCCACACATCCGACTCTGTCCTCCCTCAGTTTGGCAGGTATCGCCGTATCCGATGGTAACGCGGCCTTGCAGATCATCTCAGGTTAGTGTGTGTGGACACAAACGTGGCAGCTCTCCCAAATGGCCAACGCGACTTGAAGAACCTTGTTGGCAGGTCTGAAGTTGACCCAGCTGACCCTCCCTGGACGCCACGCTGTGACGGACGCCGGGCTGGCCTCCCTCGCCAGACTGTCCCTGCTGTCAGAACTGGACCTGACCGACTACACACAGGTCACCGACGAGGGAGTGAGGCAGCTCTTCACAATGACCAGGTCAGTTTGTCGATTCATTCGAAAGGATGACCTGTACTGAATCACTGACTGAAAAGATTCGTTCATCTCACAGTTCAGCTGAACCGCAGAGAACTGCTACAGGTGAATCAGATTGGTTTGTTCCCTGCGAACAAGATGACTGACATGAATCACTCACTGAAAATGAAAGTTACACTGAAAACAAAACTGAACAACCAGAAAAAAAAATAGCTGTTGACAAAACATGATCTTAAATACAGAGTAACATTTAATAAATACGTAAATACTGGAGGAACTAGTTCACCGAACGTACTGATTCTCTGTGGACGTGTGTGATCCTCAGCGGTTTAAACTGACAGAGATCAATGACGACCTGTAGATCAGTCCAAAATATTTAACGTTAAAATCATTCAGTGATGACGTTTTTAAAATGTCAACATTTCCAACTGAATGAGTCGGTGAATGAATCTTTCTGAACAATTCCTGATGATTCAGTCCACCTAAGAGATGTTGTTTATGCCGGAGAATGTTGACTATGTGCTCTTTATGCAGGTTGAGGAAGCTGTCACTCAGCAACACTCAGGTGACGGACGCGGGTCTGCCGTCGTTACGCTGCCTGGTGGAGCTGCAGGAGCTGTGTTTGGACCGAACAGCCGTCACCAGCCGAGGGGTGTCAGAGCTCATCACCTGTCTGCCGCACCTCCAGGTGACTTGACCATCAAATGACATTTACAAATGGTACAAGTCAGAAGTTAGTCTTCGTTAGTTAGAAGTTTCTTTGTGTCTTTCTACCAGTTTCCGTGACAGGACTGTACTGTTTCTCAGTTGCTGGGTTTTATGCTGCTGTTTTTGGCGGCGGCGCTCAGCACAGGGATTATCAGTTTAGGGTCAGAAGTGGTGCTTATCCTCTTTCAAAGGAAATAGTGTACATAATTTTAGCGAGGGGTTAAACGTGGGTTCAGGAAGCTAAACGGAACACACTGGACAAATTGTCACGTCATTCCCACACGCGTTCATTCCTGCAAGCTGTATCCACGGCGCTTGTTGACTTTAATTTTGTTTTACCTTTTTTAATTTAAAATCTTTATACTGTATATTACAGATCTACTAACCTTCACCATCCTGTGTCTTACAACTACTCTATTTTTATCACCTCTTTGGTTTAAAGGTGAATATCGTTACTTGATCCCACGACCTTTAGACTTCATCATAGGTCAGTAAACAAGTAGGTTCTGTTTACAGGTGTTGGGCTTAGCCAGCACTCAGGTGGGAGACACGGTGGTGAGGAGAGGTCTGATCCACTGCAATCATCTCGTGAAGGTGAATCTGAGCCGCACACGCATCACCGATCACGGTAAAGTCACACGCTCACCTGTTGTTTTGTCTTTAGTCTGTTTGCTCCACCACAGTGCTGTCATTGCTCTTCTGCTTACCGCTGCAGGTTTGAAGTTCCTGAGACACATGCGCCTGGTTCAGGTGAACCTGGACGGCACCGGAGTCAGTCTGATGGGCATCGCCAGCCTCCTCACCCCCACCAACATCAGCAGCGTCCGGGCCAGCAACACTCGCGTCATCCCCCTGGACGACGTGTCTGACGAGGAGTGGGACAGCCACTGATCACTAGGACTGCACACATACCTGCATTTGGCTCCTATCTTTGTACACACACACACACACACACACCCCAGGATGAGTGAAACACTCCGACTTGCACTTTTCAACTGCGTGCGCCACTACTCTGTCAACAACACACGCCACCAAGTTGAAACCTGAAAGGGAGCCTTGTGTAAAAACGCTTGTTTGACTCTGTGTGTCTCAATCAATCAGTGTATAACCGTCTCTGGAAGAGTAAAGCAGCTTTAAAGCTTCATGAGCAGCCTTTCAAGTCACCCTCAGGTTTCCTCAGGTTGCGAGCAGGAACCCACGTTTTTGTTGGTATTAGATGAATGTTTGGAGCCTAAAACGTGTCATTTTTAACCACTTAGTTCACATCATCCCGACCATGTTTTGCCTAGAATTTCTTTTGGTGTGGTGCCAGAAATTGGAGTGAGTACATGTTCCCACTGCAGCGTACGTCCGTGACAACTGTCACTTTTGGACAGTGAATTACTGGAAGACATCAGGTTTATTGCTCCACAGTAAAAACCTGCTTGATATCTCACTGGTGACACATTTGCATTGACTGGACCTTTTTTCTAGTTTGGTGTTAAGCTATGGTAGTTGACTAGACACCAGCTAGTTTTATTTACCAGTATGTAATTTAAACTAATTGTCATAGTTTAGTATGCACTTGTAGGAAACGCAATGGTGATGAATTGCAGTAAAATGACAATCTAGCTGTTTAGTTTGAAGGCAGTTGTGTTGTTTCTAGGTTCCGTACCTTCAGGTGAATCGTCAGCTTTAGAAGGTGACCACAGAGAACTGACGTTTCCTGTAGAGACAAATAATCCCTTGTGAAACTGAATCCTGGAGTTGCACTAGTCTGAGGTTCAAATAATTCTCAATTTAGGCAAGAAATGTATTTTTAAACCAGTATTCCTGAGTTACCTGTTTAACCAGTAAAACAATCCAAAGCAGACACCTTTTGTTTACAGAGATGTAAAAAAACTATTTTCCCTAAAAGCTTGTTTTTTTTGCAAATGAGCACTGCATTAATTTGGTTAAAATGAACAATAAAGACAAACCTCAATATGCTGTTTGTATGTTCTGTTTATTCAGATGAGCTTTTATTGCATTACACTATTAAATAAGGCAGAAATGATCTTTTTACGCAGGAAACAATTTTTTAAATGACATAAAATGACCTAAAAGCTGCTGCATATGATGAGATAAAACAGAACATTTGGAAAAATAAAACTTTTCTATGAAGACAGCACAATGGAATGCGTTCCAAAATGCTCTGAGACGCTTCGGGTGAATCAGCCAATCAGAGTGTAGCCTGAGGTGAAGGGAGAGGGGCAGGTGAAGCAGCGCTGTCAAAGTCAGATGGAAATACAGTACAACATGTACAAGACGCAGTTGGAGATGGAACATTTCCTGCAGTGCAGACTCATCCCTTCTGAGGCCGTCGGGTCAAATGAATGCAAGATAAAAGGAGTGTGTGCGTGGGGGGTGTTTAGATGTCATGCGCTTGCTTCTCGATTTTTGATTTCAAGTGCTCCTTGTACGCCAAGATGTCCCTGTTCCACTTAGTGATGGCTTGATTCTCACACACCCAGATCTCCTGAGCCACCTGGTGGAGAGAGGAAAGCCTTTCAGCGAATCAGACCAAACCAATCGATGTGCAGGACTCAACGCATTCCTACCTGCTGAATGAGCCTGAAGTCGTGGCTGACGAGCATCACGCCGCCCTCGAAGTCGTTGATGGCGTCCGCCAACGCGTCAATGGTCTCGATGTCCAGGTGATTAGTGGGCTCGTCCAGGAACAACATGTGAGGGTTCTGCCAGGCCAGCCAGGCAAAACACACCCGGCACTTCTGGCCATCAGACAGGTTTCTGATGGGACTGACCTGCCGGAGGTCAGGTGGAAACATCAGTGAAAGCTTCTAGAAGGAGACAACCTTCTAGAAAAGAAATCCTATTCAAACCTGCTGTTTCCCTGTGAGACCATAGCGGCCGATGATCTTCCTCATCTCTTCTTTCTCCTTGATCTCAGGGAAACACTTCATCATGTAATCCAGAGGAGACAGGTCCAGCTCCAGCTGCTCTGTCAGATGCTACAACCGACGCAGCGCACACGTTCAGTCAACGAGCTCGTACATCGGGCGACTGACGTCAGGGTTGAAGAGGGTGAGGCTCCGTCTTACCTGGTGATACCTGCCGATCTTGACGTGAGAGTGTTTGCGGATCATGCCGTCGCAGGGTAGCAGCTACAGAGAGGACGACAGATTTGTACAAGTCAACTGCCTTAGTCAGTTTCAGCCAACGGGTTCTCTCCATACATAGGACACAAAACATTTAACGATTAGATTCATTAGGATAACGTACTGTTCTGTTTGTAGAAGACAATCGTTCTACGTTACCAACATAATACATGAATCAATGCGACATACTGTATTTTAAGAACAAAGCCAACTAACATTGAACCAGGTTATTGATTAGGTTGTTACCTTGGCTCTGGCTGAGTTGTAGTTTTGTCTGGAGGTTTCTTTAAAGTGTGCGTCCTTGTCCTGACGTGGCTTTGTGCTGCCTCCTCAGCGCACGTTTCTCATGTCGTCTCACTAAGTGACGGCTGACACTTGACGTACAACCCCAGTAAATAAGTGCAGCTTAGCACTTTTTACACCTCACACTGGGTTTATCCAAAATGTCTCACTTCAGACTTGACGGGCCGTCGTGAATAGTATCTGACATTTGTCACATTATCACATTCCTGTGACAGTCCCATGATTTTTTTGGGACAAAGATAGAAAGCGAAGCACCGCTACATAAAACGGATTCATAACCATATGCTGCTCTGTGGGATTCAGACCGATTCAGGTGTCAGTCGACCGATTCACTCGCTCGTTTTAAATAGAGATTTCCCAGCTCAACTCGGTTACTTGTTCCACCCCTACCACCAAGTAAAACTCACCTCTCCCATGAGCAGTTTCAGCAGGGTGGATTTGCCGGCTCCGTTGGGCCCCACCAAAGCCACCCGTGTATCCAAGTCAATACCGAACTCCAGGTTTTTGTATATGAACGGCTGCAGGGAAAAAAACCAAAGGGGTGACAATGACCGCCGAGCACATGATTTCAGTCAGACAAACTGCATCCATGCTGAGCAGAAATGACACTCACTGTGTTGTCACTGTACTTGAAGCTCACATTCTGAACCATGATAACAGGAGGAGGAATCTTCCCACAGGGATGAAAATAAAATGACAGGGTCTGTGGATGAGAGTAGGGCTTTGAGTGAGGTTTGTCCGAGACGACGCGTCACCCCGCTGGTCGCTGGTGATGCTGCCGTACCTTGTCATTCACAACTTTCTCGGTAAGGCCTGACGCCACCATCTTCTGAAGTGTCTTCTCTTTGCTCTGGGCCTGTCGCGCCAGCTTCGCAGAGCCGTGACCAAACCTGGCTATGTAATTCTTAAGGAGTGGAAAAGAACCATTAAGAACATGGTGTTTCTGCGGGACGCAAGTTCATCTGTCCAACGTTCAGGGCAAATGAGGGAGCGCGTGAGGACCATGTGTCCACCTCATGGCATCGTCCATTCACCTTCATATGCGCTATCTGGTCCTGCTCCCAATTAAAGCGCTTCATCTGGTTCTCTTCCAGCTCCTCTCGGGTCTTCACGTACTGGTCGTAGTTACCCTTAGGATAAAAATAGAGTTGCACAGTCATTGAACAGGGATGGTGCGCGCGCACACACACACAGGAAGCAGCCCACCCACCCCCTTTCCTTATATAGAACCACACTGCTTCGTCTTCTGTGATTGTCTCTGAATCATCTGTCAGCAGTCTCCTTACCGTGTAGTATTTCAGTTTCCTCTGATGAAGGTGGATGATATTGGTGCACACGCCATTCAGGAAGTCTTGAGAGTGTGAGATGAGGACAAGGATTCGCTTGAACCTGACAGACACATGCAAAGTGGACAGTTTGGTTTTTTTCCAAAAAATAATCCAGTTTTAGACTGGTTCACTGAAGCTGTGGACTTACGTTTTAAGCTCCTCCTCCAGCCACACACAAGCATCCAGATCCAAGTGGTTCGTGGGCTCATCCAGCAGCAGCATGAACGGTTTGATGAACAGAGCTCTGGCACAACAAGAACATGGGTTAAAGCACTATTCATTTCCATACTGAAGGGTCAACTGCTCTCTAACAGTCTGGATTGTTCACGTAATTGAAAATTTCTAGCATATATCTGATATTTGATTTACTATCTTCACCTGGCCAGAGCAACACGCATCCTCCATCCTCCACTAAAGTCCTTAAGTTTCTTCTGCTGCATGGCAGCACTGAAACCCAAACCGTGGAGGATCCGAGAGGCTCGCACCGCCGCCTTGTCTGCATCCAGCTCCTCCAGACGTTCATACAGCTCCATCAGCTTCTCACACTCCGCTACGTGGAGATGAGAATTAACTTGCTATTCATATAGGACATCCTAACAGTCTATTTTCTATTTTTCAATGTCATGAATCAGGTGTATGTTTAGTCTGTGATGTCATGTGACTCACAGTCTTCATGGGCAAGTCTCTCTGCCTCCTTCTCCAACATAATCCTCTCCTCATCTACGTCCATGACACACTGGAGAGCCGTCTTGTCACTGGGGGCCATCTCCCGGGTCAAGTGGTAAATATCGATATGCTCTGGAATGGGAATTTCACGATGCCCAATGGCTGACAACAGCATAGATTTTCCTGAGGAGAATAAAAAAAACAACATCAGTGTCTGTTAATAAATGCAAAACCAAAAAACTACTAACTGCTTTTAAAACCAAAAATCGTACCAGTGCCGTTGAGGCCGATGAGGCCATAGCGTCTGCCGGAGTTGAGCTCCAGGCTGGTGTCTGCTAGCAGCTCTTGGCCATGGAAGGTGAGCGACAGGCTGCTAATGTGGACATCAGTGCTGTTGGGGTGTGAAGCCAGAACACCAGTCACTGCCCGAGCCTCTGTCTTGCGCAGCTCAAATTCATCCAGCTCCTTGGTCAAATTGGCAATACCTGTTTAAAGTAAATCAGGCATGATGCAGACACCACACATGATGACTCAGACTGAACGGTGTTGCAACAACAAGAAGTGAGTGCCAGCATGACTCTCACATCAACACCTATCGCCATTTCCACCATAGATCTGTGTCCTTCTCACCATTGCTCACAGCTCCATTGCTCTCTGGTTGTTCGTTCTCCTCGTTGACTTCATCAGGTTTCTTGGTACGCTGGCGTGCCTTGGCAGCCTCCTTCTTCTTAGCAGCCTTTTTCTTTGCTAAATCGGATGGCATGGCTGTGCAAAGCTGATTGACACAAAACCAAAGGTGTTATCCATAACAACGCTCAAGAAGACATTCAGCCTTCCTGTATATAAATCAAACATGCCAAAATTGTGGTATAATTTCCAGGATATTATGTGACTTAAGAATCACGATGGATTATTTACAGAAAGATGGATGGTTTGCCATTTGCCCGTAAACAAGAGCCCACTGATAATTAATTTGAAGAAGAATTTGTGAAGAAAAAGCCGCACGCATGGTCTATTCTGTTCCTACCGGCTCGCACGTTGAGCCGTTAGCATTAGCTAGACAGCTTGATATTCAGACGTTAGCATTAGCTAGAGTCTAACATTACCTTTGGAGTTCGCCAGCTGCAGTCGGTGGCAATGCTGAAATTGTCACTTTAAAGGACGAAAACAAGCCGTCGCACATGAAAGCAGGTCTTACGTCCTTTCATGTGCGTAATACCGACTGCGTTAGCCCCGTAACCGTGCTAACAGCGTTAGCAACCGCCGACAGGCCGCTAAAGCTAATTTGAAGCCAGGCCCAAGTATCACGGTCTGAAAACGGCTAATTCGGCGGTGACAGAATGTTTCTGACTAACGGTTTATGTTAACATGCTGCCTTTACCCTTTCCATTCAGCGTCAGTCATCGCAAACGTCGGTCTTACCTTGGTAACAAACGCCTGGTCTCAAAGCACACCGACGACTCGTGTGAGATTTTCGCCGGGTGGATGTAGCGCGCTCCGGACCGGCAGACAGACCATATATGGTCATGAAGGGCGGTGAAAATGAAATGAATCCTCCCTTCCTACAGGACTGCGGTAAAATATCCATGAATTATTATTTTGTTGCATATTCACTATAAATTAACCAACTAACATACCTACCAGGGACGACAGGATCGTTTTAATTTTAGTTACAAAACAGATATTGATTTAAATGCAGATGTTAGTCATATTTTCATGTTTCACTGATTTTCTGACACAGTATTTTCTATTTATTTAGAAAGGCGGTATATTTGACGGGAGTCTTAAATTGCTGGTCACCCTCACCCCACCAAAATAAATGAATAAATACCAGTTTAATTATATTACTCGCTGGTCAATTATTCCAGATAGCGCATGCTATCTTTGCTTTCTTTGTTCCACTTAAAAAATAAAACGCAGGCTGTTAAAAATGATTATATTTCAGCCCTTAAGTCAATATTTTTCCACATTTGGTACTTTTTAGTTTTTCTATTTATTTAGAAAGGGCGACAAAATATCATTGAAATATAAAAAGAATGATTAAAACTTTAGTTTAACTAAAAATCAATTTCGAAATTAACAGTTCGGCACAAGCGCAAACGACCAAATGTCGACGCATGCGCACAATGAACATGAGCCAACTAAGGCAGGACCAAAACGACACAATCAGAACAAGTGATATATGATAGCTTGATCATCTAAATGTCTGTTTTCAGATCATAACATCGGCGCATACGCTAGCATGTACTTCACATGAGCAAACATGAGTCCTCTTGTAATCCTGCGGTCTTTTATCGGGTGATCCCACTATCCAGTCACTGTCGCCGGTGTGTGTAGCCCAGCTGACCTAATGATGCTCGGCGATGTGACTGAGAGCAGACGTGTGAGGGTCCGTTGCACAAGAATGTGTGAAGAATTTCCATTTTTGAGGAAGTCCACAAAGTGAACAAAATGGATGATACACACCCGACCGGCGTTTTCACGGCATCAACACCGGGAAACAGGAGCCATCGGATCCGTGTTCGAGGAGATGGATCGAAAACCGAGATATGTGCACTGAAACAGCCGACGAGACGGCTAGCCTGCTAGCTTACTCGGTCTGCTCCTCTGACTCTTGCCTCGGTTCTGCTGGACGAGTTATCATGTAAATTTCGAATCGAATCGTCTACACTAGGTCAACGCAAACCTTATCGGTTGACTTTACGTGGTGACATTCAGCATCCGGGTACGTTTGGTCGCTTAGTTTCAAACTAGCTACTGGCTCTAGCTAACGTCCCGTTAAGCTAATGAACGTAACGGCAGAGCATCGTTTGCTGGAAAGTGACGTTCGATAGCTGGAACGTCGTTATAATGTTATTAAAGTAGTTGACAATACACTGTAAGGCACTGCAGTGACGTTGAGCTCATGTTCAATGCAGTGGTGCTTAGAAATTAGTATTTTTAAAAAAACCGACATGATTTCCGAACTACTTGATCATTTTCGTTCGATTCTAACGTAATAGCCTCCAGATGGGAATCAGACACGACTGTATGCGACATTTTTCCTTATATAGGTGGATTTGAGATGGAATGACGTTGCACAGGAAGTTATAGCTTGCATTTAAATGCTCGGTAATAGAGTTCACAAGTTCGGGGGGAAAAAAGTGAGCTCCCACCGCGTCGACATGCGCCTTTCATCCTTTCTGGCCGTGTTCCGGCCCGCGTTCCCCCTCATCCTCGGCCTGTCCCTGGGCTGCAGTCTGAGCCTGCTCATGGTGTCCTGGACCCAGGGCGACACCGAGGATTCCTGCAGGGACGAGCTGGCCAACGGGAAGCTGTTCCTGGGCCGAGGGGAAGCTCACAGGGACTCCAGGGATGGAGGTGGGGAGGAGGACTTCCAGCCGCGGATTGTGCCTTATCACAAGGACCCCAACAAGTCTCACAAGAAGGTTCTGAGGTGAGTGTGGTAGATCCCCACACCACTACCACACAGTTATTGTCCATGGCTAGCCCACTGGGACGCTTACAAGTATGTGCTATAACACAGTAGGATAATCAATAATACACCATGAAAAGGCAAATGGGCATAGTGGTACAGTGGTTAGAGAAGGTCCCTGGTTTGTTTCCTAGCCTGGAGTTTGCATGGTCTCCCCTGCGCCTGAGTGGGTTCTCCGCATGTTTATTTAAGTTTAAGTTTATTTGGCTGCTCAAAATAGCCCGTAGGTGTGAATGGTTGTCTCTGAACCCCTGCACACTTAATCACCCAAATTCACATGCATCCATATACATACTGACATTTTTTAAGGACGAGTCGATTTGTTCCAGTGGATTTACATCTGTTGATTCTCTCTTCCACAGATATAACACATGAGTCAAATGTACTTTTGCTGATGACCTGTAGAACGTGTGGCGTCTTATTTTTTCTCCTTGTCTTTGTCACCAGAACGCGGTACATTCACACCGAGTTGGGCATCAGAGAGCGGCTGCTCGTGGGCGTCCTAACCTCTCG
The DNA here is from genome assembly GCA_901007665.1 of Aeoliscus strigatus. Classification (NCBI taxonomy): domain Eukaryota; kingdom Metazoa; phylum Chordata; class Actinopteri; order Syngnathiformes; family Centriscidae; genus Aeoliscus; species Aeoliscus strigatus. The sequence continues at coordinate 8,663 of CAAKHB010005496.1, read as the reverse complement.
AGTGACCCTCAACACGCTGGCCGTGGCCGTCAACCGCACAGTCGCCCACCACTTCCACCGCACCTTCTTCTTCACCGGCCTGCGCAGCCCCAAGGTGCCGCACGGCATGACTGTGGTTGCCCATGGCGACGACCGGCCGGTGTGGCTCATGTACGAGACGGTGCGTCACCTCCACCAGCACTACGGCTCGGACTACGACTGGTTCCTGCTGGCCCAGGACGACACCTACATGCAGGCGGAGCGTCTGTCGGAGCTGGTGGGCCACCTCAGCGCGGGTCAGGACCTGTACATGGGCCGGGCCGAGGAGTTCATCGGCGGGGAGGAGAAGGCGCGCTACTGCCATGGGGGTTATGGCTACCTGCTGTCTCGCAGTCTGCTGGCCCGCCTGCAGCCGCACCTCGACACCTGTCGGAACGACATCCTCAGCGTGAGGCCCGACGAGTGGCTGGGCCGCTGCATCATCGACTACCTGGGTCTGAGCTGTGTGGAGGTTCACCAGGTCAGGAGACACCGACAGCATTCCACCCTTCAACACACCATATCACCGCCGATACATTAGTGCGAGCCTACTTTGGAGTACCGTAATTACGTGACTATTTGTGCAATGAGAAGACGTGGAACAACTCTTGAAAGCTGAGTAGTGTCTCGGTTCATCTAGCTGGTGTGAAGAAGGAGCTGGAAGGAGAAAACGTCAGTCAGCTCCTGAACGTTTACAAGTTTTCACGTCACAGCCAAGTTGCTGTCATTACGGTAATAAGAGTGCAGAAGAGGGAATGGGATTACCGTACAGCAACATGGCTGTTCTCAACTTTCAGGAACCTTCTCCTAGCTCCTCCTTCACACCAGGTAGAGGAACCGAGTGACACTTCTCAGCTTTCAGGAAGCAGTTAATGTTTTCGGATAGAACAAATAGTCATGTAATTACGGTACTCCAAAGTATGCTAGCGCGAATGCCGCGTTGGTGTTTAAAGGGCTAAATCCATCTCTGGTGGCGCGTGGTGCTCATGCTTCTCCTTCTTTCCTTGGCTCACAGGAGATGACCTATCGCTACTTTGAGCTGGGGAAAAACGCCGACCCAGAGCGTGAAGACAGCGCCCAGTTCAAAAACGCCTTCACCGTGCATCCGGTGTCAGAACCAAACCTGATGTACCGTCTGCACAAGCGCTTCAGCCAGATCGAGCTGGAGTTGACGTACGCGCAGATCCAGCAGCTGCAGGTGGGTCACGGACCAAAAACAACTCCACGGTTGTTCCCGCTCCGCTCCCTCGAACGCGACGACGTTCAGCGGGCCGGCGTGAAGATGAGCTCTGTTTGCTCCCCACCGCAGCCGTTTTTGAACCGAGGGAGAAATTCCAGACTGATAAAATATTTAAACACGTCAGAACAGACGGCGGGTGTTCAGCAGACACATGGCGTCAGCGAATCACAGCTGACCTGTGCTGAGAAGTCGTTTTGTATATGATGTAACCGAAGAAACAACATTTCCCCCGCACACCTGCCAACTTCCAGAATGAAGAGTCATAGCAAATTCTCAACTCCATTTTTTTTCTTTAGTTACTTTGTCCCTTTCCGATGCAGCTGATGATTCTACGTGATATATAAAGATACGAACATTGTTCCCGTTCTGTTTCCGTTTCATTCGTCTGCTGTGTGACTCCACGATTTTCAAAGTAAAACACGGGGTCTGCCTCGCGCGAGCGGTCAACACATCAATGTGTCGGTGGACAACATGCGGCTGCTTGGTGTTGTTTCTATACACGCAGGTTGTTGCGTATGTCGCGCTGCCTTGTAGTCTGGTCGGGGTGTTCATCGTCTGTTCTGTTCTTCTGACTCACCAGATGCAGATCAACAACCTGAGTGACTTGACGCCAGAGGGTAAAGCCGGAGTCACGTGGCCCATCGGAATCAACCCTCCCTTCAAACCCAGAACCCGCTTTGAGGTCATAAACTGGGAGTACTTCACCGAGGAGCACATCTACTCCTGCGTCGACAGCTCCCCCAAGTGCGAGATGAGGGGGGCGGACAGCGCCGACGTCAGCGCCGTCCTGGAGATCGCGGTGGAGCGCCTGAACGAGCGCTACCAGCCCCAGCTGCGCTTCCGCAAGCGGCGTCTGCTCAACGGGTACCGCCGCTTCGACCCCACGCGTGGAATGGAGTACGTCCTGGACCTGGCGCTGGAGGTGTACACCCAGAAGGGACACAGCCAGGTGATCGCCAAACGGGTCAACTTGCTGCGGCCGCTCAGCGCCGTGGAAATCATTCCGATGCCTTACGTGACGGAGGCGACGCGGGTGCAGGTGATCCTGCCGGTCACGTCCCAGGATCAGGACTACGTGGGGAACTTCCTGGACATGTACGTGATGAACACGCTGGACACCCACGACAACGTCTTACTCACCTTCTTGTTCATCTACGATCCCTTCGACGCCCAGCGGGTGAGTCAGACGGACGTGTTCGCCGGCATCAAGGCCATGATCGGGGAGGTGGAGAAACGCTACGGGGACGTGAAGATCCCCTGGATCAGCGTGAAGACGGAGGTTCCCTCGCAAGTGAAGCTGATGGACATCATCTCCAAGAAACACCCGGTGGACACGCTGTTCTTCCTGGCCAGCGTGTGGACGGAGGTCAACGCCGACTTCCTGAACCGCTGCAGAATGAACGCCATCAGCAACTGGCAGGTTTTCTTTCCCATCCACTTCCAGGAGTACAACCCAGCCGTCGTCTACCGCGACCAGCAGCCCTCCGCTCCCTCCTCGTCCTTCGCCTCCGAGTCCCTGCGCGACGGCCACTTCGACCGGCGCGTCTTCGACGAGGCCTGCTTCTACAACGCCGACTACATGACCACGCGCACCAAGATGGCCGCGGACATTTTGGACAACGAAGAAATGCTGGAGAGCATGGACGTGTACGACATATTTGTCCGTTACTCCGGCCTGCACGTGTTCCGAGCCGTGGAGCCGGCGTTGATTCAGAAGTACGTGCGGCGAGTGTGCAACCCGCGGTTCAGCGAGGATATCTATCACCGCTGCGTCCTCAGCAACCTGGAGGGTCTGGGGTCGCGCTCGCACCTGGCCATGGCTCTGTTTGAGCAGGAGCAGGCCAACAGCACCTAGGGGCGTGGCCTCTGAGGGGACGTGGACTCGAGCAGAGTAACTGTCGTTCAGTCGGAGAGCGGCACCAATTCGCTCATGCCGAAGCATCCATCTGCTCCGTGACGGCGCTCACGAGGAGCAAACACAAACGAATCAGAGACGGACGGTTACTGACTCATCGTTGCACAACCAACGCATTAATATTTATACTTTCATCATTGTCATTGTCTTGAAATATGAAATGAACAAAGTTTGTTGTCTTAGAATTCAGTTTGTTGGCGGAACATTCATAGGAAAAATAAGCTTGAGCCAAACAGTTTTTGTCCTGGAAACGAGTTGAAGCCATTGGCGGCCTTTTCTTTAACGTGTTATTGTTTTTTAAAAAAGAGGTATTAAACATTGACATTCCGCTCTGAGTTGCTTCTTGTTTTTTTTTTTTTTTTTTTAAAAAAAGTTTGTTTCCGTCTCATCAGGCAGAAGTTCACAGCAGCCAACATGTTGTATCTGTTGTCTGCTCGGCCGAGCTCAAGAAACTTTAATAAGGCAGAAAAATCTCAGTTAACCAGCGATGGCGTAACGATTTCTTGAAAGCAGTTGTTTCCTCTGCTCACATGACCTGTTCTCCACGTTGGCCCGGGCATCCCTGGGTTGTTGGCAGGCGTTGAGCTCACATGTCACCAGGGGAGAGGAATGGGCCCAGCGCTCAGAGGGAGGGTGCCGTCCGCCTCACCAGCCTCTGCGATGGCTCCGGGGGTTAACCTTCACAGAGATGTTTGAACAAAGCTGAATGGTTTATTTCACGCCGCCTCCTCCACCCACCCGTGCTGCTCCTCCATGAGAGGGTCGTCTCAGGAGAATAGTGGAGCAGCGGAGTGAAAGGGGTTCTTTCTGAGGAGGCAGCATGGCGTCCCGGCGCTGTGGAAAGGCCTCCACCTGCTTCCTTGTGGTGAAGTCAGTGAACAATAAAATGCCTGTCTGACGACGCCTCGCTCGCAGGCCGAGGGCCGGGACACGTGTTGGCTGGGCAGAATACGGGTGTTGTTACAGGGGGAGGACGTGATTATTTGTATCAGTGGATAATGATTTGGACATTCAGACGGCACAAACTCACATCACACCTGAATTATTTGGAGGGAGACATGGCCGTGGACTGACTTCAGTTTCACCCTCTGGAGGCACAACACTGTTTTCAACTGTTTCCAGTTGTGGCCACAGATGTACTTCCAGGTCTTCTAGTCACAATTCACGTGTCGCTCCACCTTCTCTGTCGACTGTGTGAGAGTGAGAAAGAAAAAACGTACAGGCACAAGATACCTACAACATGATGCACCTACACAACAGGAAGTGATGAAACGTGACAGTATCACATCCTGAATATTAAACCGTGTACAAAGACAAACACAGGAGACAGAAGCCACTAATGCTGCTCGTCATCGCTACGTCACATATTTCCTGTTTTTTATTCCTAACTTCTTATTGATGCTTGAGTCATCACGTCAGAAAAAAATGAGACCATCGCTAATAAAAAACAAAAAAAAAAACATAGTACATCCCAGTGACATCGATGGATACATTCTTTTTGTAACAATTTTTTTAACATGATAAGGTTAATATTTTTGAATGTTGGTGCACGAGAACGAAAGAAAAAAAAACACATTAAATATGGCATTTACAAACTTTGGCAAGCGCTTCTTTATTTACATCCAGGCTGTCTCACAATGTCACAGCTGCTTTCCCTTTGTCCTCTTCAAGTCACGAGTCAGTTCATTTCTTCCTGTCCCTGATGACCGTCTGGCAACAGTGTAAACAGACAGAAACATGCAGGGAGTGCGACACACACACACATAAATGCCAGTCGTGTGTTCTGAGACAGGTTGGACATTTTGCCAGATGTGGACTGAGGTCACCATTGACTCCACCAGAGGGCGCTAAAGAACCACTGACCATTTGACAACCATGTGACCACACGACAACCAGCACACCGAGTCGGACTGAGGAGCAAAGACTTAAAAAAAAAAAAAAAAAAACAATGATTGACTCTTCTCTTCCTTGTTCCAGTCCACTTCTAGTAACAAAAACGTCAGAAAAAAATCACACCTACATTTAGTTGCTGGTAGGTCAGATTATTTTTGGCAAAAAAAGTTATAGAAGGCATTTCGACAAATGTGACGGGTCGTGCGTTTGCCAACTTGTTCTATTTACACACACAGTTTCATCAGATGGTTATAAAGTCCATGGAGCATGCATAGGTCATGTGAAATCATCCAATCATGTGTATGCTGGGATAATAGACAAGGGTCTCAGCCATGACGAGTCCCCACGAAGAATTACAGCACAGTGCAAAGGAACCCGATGAGGTTCCAGCTAAAACTGGGGGGGAAAAAAATCCTCTATCTGACATTACAACATATACATACAAGTCAAGTGTCGTTAAAAAAGGTGCAGATTACATGATGCCATCGTACAGCTACTGAGATTTCATGGAGATGGATGGAGACGCAGCGCTTTGGTCGGTGCAGCGTCTGGCTCCCATGACAGATGCGGGATGGACCTAAAATAAACCACCCCAACCGAGATAGTCCACTGAGGAACGTGAACATCCCCGGCCCGCTAATGTGAAACTCATGGCGCTTCCATACTGCACCATCACCCACGCGCACACACACACACACACACACAGTCTGTTGAACTGTACAGTTGAACAAAACCTATTTACATTCACATCTCTACAAAAGAACGTCATTTGAAACGTAGAAATGGACACATCTCTACCTGGGCTCACACACCTGGCTGCAGAGGCACGCAGCTGGTTTTAGAGTTCCCCGTGAACCCAGGTGAGGATTCGTGTCCATATCCTTCCTCCTCTTCTTCTTCTTGTAAGCTTTGGTAAAACCTTCATGACATTAACTGGTAAAACACACGAAAGAGGCCGTGAGCGACAACACGTCTGTGATTCAGGAAAGATTCCGTGACAATCGCCAGCTTTCATAAAACATCTTTTCTTGCTACAAACAAGCAGCTGCTCGTGTCACAATACTCAAGTTGATTTAATACTGATGAAGGGGGAAAAAAAAAAATCAGCTGAGACTAAAACGAGACATTTTTTCTGATGGATTCAGTCAAACCTAAAAATAAATGAGTGTCACATCTCTGGTCTAAAGATAGCACTGCAACCCGATGTGTCGCACTGATCCCGACTCTGCTGGTGTAATTAATCGATCTGCACACGCTCAGAAACATTCCGCTAATGAGAACAAAACTCACATGATCACACTCGTAACCCCTCGTCAGTTCACAACAAACAGTTCAACGGAAAATCAGCGTTGGAGAGTCATCCGGAGCGCCGCGTGAAGTGATTGTGACACCAGGGTGCGATCCAATCTCCCTCTTCTGAGATGGAAAACAGTGGAGTGCACGCAGCCGGGTGAGTTTGTGCTGACGCGGAGAGAGGCGGCGTCCGGCTGACGTATTTACAGAGCGCAGGTGAGGTCTGAGGTTGGAGACGACGTCCTCACAGGTCGGCATGAAGTGGAAGGAACGTGCAGAGGAGCTTCCATACGGGCGCCGTCGTGTGAAAAACACGACTTGAAGATGGCGTTTTTTTTTTACAAATTTGGGTCCTGTCATTGGGTGAACCTCAGAGAAAACGTTGCTCCTTTACCTACAGACTTTTTTGAAGTAGGAGGATTTTCACTGGACTGCAGTAACACACACACACTCATCCACACACGCTGACAACGCGGGTCAGAGGAGGCTTTTCTTAGGTGTTGCGGACAGCTAAGGCCTGTTCCAGCTCCTGTCTCCTCTGCTGAATCTGTCGACGAGGGAAGAGCAAGAATACGTCAGCAGCTGTGTAGCAGGTGTCAAAGCGCCGTCACAGAGGGAGGGAAGCGGTTTGCTCACCTTGCAGTAGAAATAGCGACTGACGGCCTCCTGAGACCAGGGCTCGTGGTAAAACGCTGCCCTCCGCTCCTCCTCAGGGTTCCCGACGACGTCCGTCATCAGCTGCAGACAATCAGGACACACCGTTACTGATACGACCAAATAATAACAATCCGGTTTGAGCTTTAAACGTGGAGAACTGATAACCGAAGCTAAACGGCTCTTACACAACTAGGGCACCCCTAATCCCCACTAATAAATGCTAATATGTGGATAAAAGTCTCTACAACACAGTTCACACAGAGCTAACTGGCTATGAAACAGTCGAGGAACCATTACTGCTAATAAATGCTAACACATGGAGCACAGTATAGCATATTCCTTTTAATTCTGCTGTTAGAATTTTGTTTGAGTCTACAAGTGACCACTAGATGTCGTTATATGTTTCAGACTGGTCCTCCGATGCTTCGATATGACAACTGGGTTGATTTGCAATAATTTAGTGTAGGCAAATGAACAAAATCAAGATATTTGGTTTGAAGCTGTTTCACTGGGACTTTAGGCTCCAATACGAGTGGAGTAAAGTGAGTGTGTGAGATTATGAATGGGCGGATCGAACCTTAAGGTCTCTGCTCTGGGATTTGAGCCAGTCCTGGATGTAGCCCTTGGGATCTCTGGAAAAACTGAGCATGAAGTCCCTCTGGATCTTCAGCTGGTTGATGGACTCAATGGTCTCGTGGATCTGAAACGAGAAAAGTGACCAAAAAACCCAAACTGAATTAGTTGGAGACATGAAAATGAGTTTCCAGAAGGACTCAGCCTCTCATCCTGCTCACACAGACTGAGCTGTCAGCTTTCAAGTTAAAATGTCTTTTAAGCGCCGTGTTTTAAATAGTAAGTGTGAAATTCACTACAACAAAAGGTCTCTTGAAAAACATCTGCTTGTCACGTCTGTGATAAACGGCGACAAAGACAAAGGACAATAAATCCACGGAGGCTTCTATCAAAGGCGATCTCACCTTGTTGTCAAGTGTGGCGATTTCCTGCTGGTTGGCGGTGGAAAGGAGGAAGCTGCTCATCTGGCTCTTCAGAGGGTCCTCCACCTCCACGTCAATATCGTAGCACGCTGTCTTCTTCTGGTCGTTGGGGTCCACACTGAAAGACAGAAAAAGAGTGTTACAACCTGATTCTGGCGACATTGGTGGATCCACTAAAACATACAAGTCCTAAAACTCCTGAGAGTTCTATAAAGAAAAACAAGACAGAGAATATTATAACTAAGACTAGGCTAGACTAGACTATTATAACTAAGACTAACTAAGACTAGTTATACTGGTTGGTTGGACTAGAATATTATAACTAAGACAGTAAAGTGATAAAATGCTGGCACTTATTTGAATAAATAAACAACAACTGTACACGTGCAGGAACAAAACATATCTGAGAATAACATCCGGAGGAACCTAGTGCACAACACGCTGCCAGGAACCCACCTGATAACGTGGTTGATGACGATGGGATCGGGGGGCAAGAGGAGGTTGGTGAGGCGCTGGGGGATCTCGGAGAACTTCAGCCGAGGGCAGTCAAAAATCTACAGAGGAGGGAACATTTGGGTCAATATTTGTCTGGCATCTGTTGGAATTTACGCTTTGATCCGTGCAGAAACATTTAATATGAGTCTGAAATGGA
>CAAKHB010005495.1:24773-43936 GCA_901007665.1 Aeoliscus strigatus | reverse complement strand
GAGCTGTTTGTTACATTATGCAATGCTTTCTGTGTGTGTGTGTGTGTGTGTGTGTGTGTGTGTGTGTGTGTGTGTGTGTGTGTGTACAGGTGGCAGAGGTGTGGGTGACGCGTACATGTCGTGCACTGCGCAGTACTTCTTCTGAACATCACCAGTTCCTCACATACACAGAAAATATCCACTGCCCTTTCTTCTTCTTTCTTTCTTTTTTGTTTTGTTTTGTTTCCTCCTCCCTGTGTGGTATCGTCACACGTGTTTTCTCTCCTTTGAGGTCAAGCACAGATCCTGGTGGCATCCCGTGACACACACACACACACACACACACACACACGTCTGCCAGTGGTATTTATTTTGTTGGTGTTCTGGGGTTCCAATAGGTCATTGTCCCTATGCCTCCACCTGTACATGTTTGTTTTTGTATGAAATTAAAGCATATAAAACTGTACATATGTATGATTGTGTAGAATTAAAGATAAGTCCTCCTTTCCAAAGGCTCATGCTCCCCCAGTCGGTTAGAGCTAGTTCAAGGGAGGTGTCCTGTCTGTAAATACCTTCACCGAGTCCATCTCTTACCTCACAGACTAATCCCTCTGCTGGCTGATGCACAAACTACCGAGGTTTGTCTGAAATGTGTCAAAGCACAAAAGAAAAATCCTCTTTTTTTTTTTTTTCATTTTCTTTAAATATAAAAGTGACTTGTTGCCCAGGTCCTATGTGCTGTACACGTTTGTCAGAGACTAACACGTCTTTCCTTCCCCTGCAACAGCTGTACAATGCTGTCACGTCAGGACAGGAAGAGGCGGAAGCTGGGAGGATCTGCTCCGACAGATGTATGAGTGGTTCTTCTCATAAGCTTCTCCATCTGTTTGTAGGTAACGTGCCAGTTTACTTGTGTTCACTGACCTCGCTCCCGTTCCTTCTTTACACACGTCGTCTGTGCCAGGTTGAGCTAGAGAGTACGATCAAATGGTGGATATGTGATTCGCTATGGCTGCAGTTTCACATTCTAAATCACAAAGCGTTACTGATCGAAGACCTCATCTCTGCTGTGACGTCAAACTATTGAAAATAAAGATGTTTAACCTCTGACGTTGTAAATTCGAAGCTCCAGAACCAACGGATCACTGACGTTTGAGTGCTCCCTCTGCCATCGGCTGAGTGTTTGAATCAGTGAATGAGTCATTCACAGGTTCTGATTCCTCCTCCCCTCCTTTGATAGGGTCAAAGGTCGGCCTTCTCTGATGCATGCAGGATTTCTGTCCATCTGTCTGGCTTCCTCGCTGGCACTGACTCACCCAGTGTTCAACTCCAAAGATCCTGAAATTGGACACTTTAAAACAGCCCCTCCCCCCTCAGCTGGAACCCCCACCACCACCACCTGTAAACGCTCGTAGGAGCTATTTCTGCAGCGTACGAGCAGCTGTTATCCTGCTCAGGTTGTGTTTGTGCCTCGTGTTAATGAGATAAAGGACTCCTGCGTCTTCAGCTAATCCTGCTTTGAGATGTCAGAGGTCGCCGTTCACGTCCCCATAAGAGCGCACCGTGACGGAGCAGTGACTCACAGCGGTGGCGGACGCAGTCGTACATGGACGCTGCACCTCGAGGCGCAACCAGCTGATTCTGCAGGAGGGCAGGTGTGACGCGTTGCAGCATCTTCCCCTCTGACACATGAAGGACATTGGGTGCAGCATTTCCAGTTCCCATTGTCTCAACTAATCTGTACTTTTCCCTGCAGATCCAACAGTGACGGGTGTCTTTTGATCGTCAAACAACACTCAAAGGTGAAACAAATGGATTCCATCCTGTCGCTGGGTGCTCCCCTCAAGCAGTTCACCAGCAGCTGTGTGTCGGGGAAAACCTCCTCGTCCAAGAGAGGCACCAACAAGACGGGCCAGTCGGGCCGCAGAAGCAGCTTCACGCGCAGGAAGAGCATCAGTAGGAGGAGAAGTCTGCCCTGCAGCAGCCAGAAGGTTCCGGACTCCTGGCTCAGAGTGTACCAGGCTGAACTGAAGAGGGAGAGGTACAGGAAAAAGAAAACTAGAAGAGTTGACTGCTCCATTTTGGTTCCATAGCACATGATGTTTTTACAGTAGTCTGACTATAGGTGTAAGTAACGGCGGCGGCAGAAGGAGACACCTGACCAGACGGGCTCGTCCTAATGAGGATGAGGACTTGAACGAGCTCACGTGAACGAGCCGCTTTGCCCATGTGCCAACAGGAAACGACAGCAGGCCATCCTGGCTAAGAAGAACGCTGAACGATCTGTTAGAAGAACTCACTTCAGGAGCCACCACTGCCTTCGAAGAGTGAGTCTGTTGTTTATGTAAACCTGGGACCAGATTCTCCAATCGGTTTGTGACAGATCTAAAGTAAGAAGTTCATAATAATGTGTCTCAAATCGTACAAATGTCTTTACTTTTCCTCCTTACAAACTTCTTAAACTTCCATCTACAAAAAAACAACTGATTATGTGAAGTATGACAACGTTGGCTGTTGGTAACTGTTCCATCTGCTGATTGTACTAACGGACATGAAACAGACTCCTGAGCCGACACCAAATAAAACAAAAACAAAAGTCACCATTTAGAGAAGAAACTTACAAAGAAAGAACTTTATTTGAGAATATCACCTTTTCCTCTTAATTCTTCATATTTTTTTTAAGGTTTTGTGAATCTGGCCCCTGGTCGACAGCACGTAGACTGATTTATTTCGTCCTCGCTTTCACTTTCCACAGACACCTGCAGCCAGGAAACCGGTGGCGACAGCAGCAGCAAAGGATGATTCCTTCTTTGGAGCCTTCCAGGGCCTCAGCCTGCACGGCCTGACGGGGGGAACAAACGCAGCCCCTGTTGCCCCCCCCTCCGTTGGAGGAGATCAGTGCAAGGTTATGTGAGAGGCGGCATTTAAGGACACTGAGGACTGTTCACGTGATTCCACGGGCCGAGGGACGACGACCGGAGGGAAAAAAGGATTCGGGTTGAGCATCGATAGCCAAGGATGCCGAAGTTGGTTTACTGACTTTATTTACTCTAGAAATGTCTGTTTAGGAAAGAAATGTATCCATTGTTGCACAATTTCTGTGATTATCTGCTAAATTAGCAGACGTGTATTTGAATGGAAAAGAGAAATGATCAGGGAGCTGCTGAACGTTGTGTGAGCAGTTACAAACATGTTTCCTCTGAAGCATGAAAAGCCGTCCTGGAACTCCACAGACCACAGCGTGTTCATTCCAAATTTCAATCTTGTTTATTTTTCTTTGTCGTTCATCTCAGAACATTTTATTACATGTAAAGTGAGTGTAAATATTTTCAAGCCTGTTTTGGTCGTAGCACATAAGTTACTGCTAAATGTTTTCATTTCAGTTTCTCATGCCATTATTATTGTTATTAAAACTGTCTATTCCAAACCCAGCAAGCTGAAGAGCAACAACCGCTGATCTGATGAACAGCAAGGTGACATGGAGTATGATGTATGACGACTGCGCTCCGGCACCAAATACACAATAAACGTTGAACTGAATCATCTACTTGCTGCTCTGAGTATGGTCTCTGGGGTCCAAAGGCTGAGACCCACTGTGCCCTGATGATCAGAGGCCCACAATGTATCTTGATCAGATCAAGATACATTCACATGTATTTCAGTCAAGTTAGTGCTTTTCTTTGTAATTCATAGAAAAGAACTGAAGCTGAGAACAAATCGTCACATACAGACTTCCACTACTTGAACATTGTGCAGGAATTCATATCCAGTGGACCAACTACCTGAGCATCGCTGCTGACCACGTCCACCTGTTCATGGAAATGTTTGTGATGGCTCTGTGGTCTAACAAGTCACACAAAGATAACTGGGGTTTGAAACCTAGCCAGGGCTTAGTGCTTTGTACACTAACTCTTGAAAATTCACTATCATACCCACATGACCCCAGCAACACATAGAAAACTCCACCACAATGAGTGTGTGAAGTGGTTGGAACAGTGGTTAGTGCCAGCCCCTAAAAAACAGATGATCAGGGTTCAGATCCCACATGTGTTTTGTACACATACTCTTGTAAATTCAACTTTGTACCCACACGTCCCCAACAAGAGACACAAACATCAGCAACATAACCATGATGGTCTGGTGGTACACTCCCTTAGAAGAGTGGCTCCTTCCCAACTGATGGCTGGTTCAAATCCTGGTTGTGGTTTGCTTCAGATTCACAGTCAATCCTTCAATGCACGTGGTGAAGGGGAGTTTGGGCACGAGGGTAAATGGGTGACAGTAAGTTACTAACTTAAACTACTTGTATGTAACTGAAGTTAGGTTGCTAAGGTAACTAATCACAGATTTCTTTATTTAAAGATCCGCCAAATAGACAATAAACGTTGAACTGAACCATCTACTTGCTGCTCTGAGTATCGTCTCTGGGGTCTAAAGGCTGAGACCTTTCACCTGATGAACCTGATCTATCCAGCACCTGACAGAGTGGTGTTCTGACGACAACCTTGTCCTGAACACCAGCAAGACCAAGGAGGTCATTGTGGACTTCAGGAGAGCCAGGAGGATGGAACACACTCCTCTCCTCACTCATGGGGAAGGGGTAGAGCGGGTGGATGACACCAAGTTCCTGGGCATCCACATTACATCTGACCTCACTTGGTCGACGCACACATCCCACCTGGTGAAGAAGGCCCAACAAAGACTCTTCTTCCTGAGGAAACTCAAAAGGACTGGACTCTCCCCTCAGCTTCTGTCAGACTTCTACAGGGCCACAACATCAACAGAGCATCCTCTGTCTGAGTGCTACGGTGTGCGACGGGAGCTGCACTGCACAAGACAGGAAGGACCTAGCACGGGTGGTCAAGACAGCGCAGTGGATTGTGGGAAGTCCTGGACTCACTATACGACAGACGGGTTCACAGGTGGGCTGGCCGTATAGCCACTGACCCCGCCCACCCAGGACACGAACTGTTTGTGCCTCTCCCCTCTGGAAAGAGGTACAGAAACATTCAATCACGCACCAACAGACTGAAACCCAGCTTGTTCCCCAGAGCTGTGAAATCCACCCCCCCACACACACACACCCATCTACCACCCCCTAGAGACTGAGCATCCATGCAGCGGGTGCAATATAACTTGTGCAATATATTTGATTGTATTTATTACTGTCTATACGGTCTATACTGTTTATACCGATACTTTTATACTTTATACTGTTTTTATACTGTTTGTCTATGCCGGGAACTGCAATCCAAATTTCGTCGTGCCCAGCACAATGACAATAAAGACATCCTGATTCTTAAAGGTGCCTTTCTGGCACTCGAGGTTGCCGTAATTTAGTTAAAAACATTACAACCTATTTCCTAGTTTCTTGTAATGAACTTACATTAACTAGTTAATCTATTAAGTTGCTAAAGTAACTGAGTTACTAACGTAAACACATTTACATCTGTGTGTTTGTCTTTTGTGTGTGTGAAAGTAGTCAATCGTAACTTTCAGACACCACACAGCAGGTTGGCTTATTCAGACCATTTTAATTGTATTTAAAAAACAAAAACAAAACTCAATGACAACTTTTGTCACTTGCCTATGTGGTAGATTCCTCGGTCACACACAAGCCAGGTATGATCTCAGGGTCCAGATCACAAACGTGCATTAGAAAACCAAGTACAAAACTACGTTTGTCAGGCTTTGTGACGACGACGACGACAATGACTACGCTGTGGATAACGAGGTGGGGAGACACAGACGAGCATGTCTGGGTTTTTAGATAATGAAGTCCATTCACAGCATCACTCCCTCTGCTCCATCTTTACTTTGGGAGGTTTGAGGAACGACCTGTTCTTTTTCTCCTTGCTCTTGCCTTTAGCCTGGAAATTCCTCCAACTGTCAACACGCCCGTCTCTTGTTTCCTGAGGAGCAACGGGATAAAAAAAATAATAATAATAATTAAGGACGCAGAAAACAAAGCTAACATTTGTTTTATCAATGTGAATAATAATAATAATAATAATGCAATAACGCACCTCAAAGTTTTTCTGCCATTCTCTGTCTCTTTTTGCTTTCTCTGCTGCCTCAATCTCTTCCTCTCTTGCCCTTTTCCTGGAGAAACACCTTTCGTTTCAGCAGCTGAATTCTTTTCATAAACACTTGGGATGCAGCCACCCGTGTGTAGTCGAAGCAGACGGGGACAGATAATGGAAATCATCCATACGACACTGACCTTTCATGCATCTCCTTTGCTTCTCTTTCCTTCCTCTTGATTGCGAGCTCTGCAAACAGCTTCATGGTCTGCTTGTAAACTGCTTGCTTGAACTAGAAAATAACTTTGACTTAGTTATACTTCATTATAGTGGATAAAAGGAATATATCTGTATTCATTTATTAACCAATCAAAATGACACTTGGAATGTGACGTACCATTTCTGGGTCGTCCTCCTCCACATACTGTGATTTCCCATCCTTCTTCAACTGTTTCTTCTTCTCTTTTACCTGTTATTATCACATGTGGGCAGGAAATACTACAGTTAAATACAGGTCAAAACTGCTGACTAAAGGGTTTTTCAGGAAAGGGGGATGTTGGCCACTCACCATATGTTCCACGTATTCCTTTCCTGCTTGAATGACATCTAAAGCTCTCTTCTTCTGCTCTGGTTCCAGTAAGAGTTTGTACGCTTTGTCCACAGCTGGAACAACGTAAGATATACAGTACACAGGTATTCAAACCTGTACATCCCCAATGATTGACATTTTCTGTAAATGTAAACACACACACACCCTCAAAAGCTTTCTGTGCTCTGTCTGGGTCATCCTGGTTTTTGTCTGGATGGACCAAAATGGACAACTGCAAGAAGAGAGACGAGATTTGACGAGCAATTTGAAAACAGACCAGAGAGAAACGTACATCATGGTAATATCAAAACCGCCCCACATGCGCCATGTTTACAGAGACAGACACGACACTGCTGTCAAGGGTAAGATGCTTACCGCTCGAAATCGTTTCTTGAGTTCATCATCTGTTGCCTCTGGGTCTATTTGCAGCACCTGGGAAAATTTGAAGGACGTTTGTTAAATCAGGGATGATGGCGAAAGATGACAGACAATAGTGAACCAATGATGAGACTGAAATCCAATGATGGCGACTGAGGCCCACATGTCCATCCCGCTGAGGAACAGTGAAGAGAACTGTCATGTTTGAGTCCTCTTTTGTCATAAACACCACTGTAACAGCATTACAGCATTGCTCAAATGATGTGTAACACATACTAGGCTGAGTGTGGACTCAGATACCTCAAAGGGGTTCAGATTGAAGTAGGAAGAACCAGGCCTCAGCAGTCTGTCTATTTGTTGCTTGGAGGTCAAAACAGAATCCCTTTTCTCAATCTGCTTCACCTGTCAGAACAGAACATCACACATTAAACCATGGTCAAAGTGTAAGCCCATCTGGGAAACACCAGCCAACACTGTCGCCACTGATGTGACGACGCCAATTATTATTATTATTATTGTGCATATTCCCCAGGAGCCCAAACGATAGGAGGCCTGAGCAGCACTTTAAATAGTTCAGCGTTCGTTTAAAGGGGTTGTGGTCGCTACCGTGAAGAAAATGAAAGTCCAGAACATATCTCTGGGTGGAATTTCACAAAATATGTCAAACGTTAGCTTGTTCTCGTTAGCTCGTGTCTCTGCGGGGGCCCCGCGGCTGGAAAACGTCAGGCCCGTTCAACCAGCACATTCAGCCGGCTCACACCGAGGCATCGGCACATTCAAGACACGCAATTTCACCCCGAGTTTGTCGTACCTCCGTGTAAAAATTCTGAAATAATTCATCCGACATAGCCTGGGCAGAGGGCTCTCCTCCGGCGGCCGCCATCTTCACCCTGGTTTACTTGTGACGTAGAAGTCACGTGACCACAATACAGTTTATGCTAGCTCCCTTTGTAGCTAGCTTAGATTCGATTGTAAGGTATTAAAAAGAACAAATGGAAGCGGTTTCTCTCATCCTCTCTCTGTAGTAACAAAGCAGTTCCTTTTCGCTTCCTGAACAGAAGCTTTGTTAGCTATTGTGGAGGTTTTTGTATGTTCGACAAACGTACAAAGCTCAGTTACAATGATAATTCATTAAGGATGGGACGTGACAGTTACCTGTTTTTTTAAACCACCTGACTTTTCATTTCATTGAGTTTGGTCATTAGTTTGGTCCTTGTCATGGTGGTAACAGGGTGAATGTAGTGGGTGTGAACAGCTTACCAAGTCCTTCCCCAAAGGTGTTTAAATAGTAATGATAGTGATCAATATATAAAAATAACAGTGAAGTGACTTTTATTGTGCTATATGAGATCAAAATAATAATAATAAAAAAAAACAACACAAACACATTTACTTGAGTGATAAAATGTATTGAACAAAGATCAGGTCGTTTGCCCGTTACAGTCAATCTTTGAGCTGGATCAGACAAGCTGCTGGACGGAGAGCTCCGTCATCACATCAGCCGCTTCCTCCTACGCTTCTGCAGTGAGTTAAGACGCTATTAAATATTCAATTTTCATTCCTTGTCATAACACTTGATCTGTAGGTCAGGAAACGTGCTGCTGATGTGACATGTCACAAATGAATAAGGCTGTAAGTCATTCTCAACATCACATTTACTTCTTACTTGTAGGTTTCCTGAGAACTGGACTTGAGATGAGATGCTGGTGGCTGCAGCTTGTAGAGAAGGTCAGAGCTAGAGAGAACCACATAGAAAATGGTGTTATTGGATGACTGATTTCCCCAGGACTATAAAACCCCAATATAATGGGCTGGTACATTAGCTGTCTTTTTATAACATAATGCACGGTGTTGATCTGAAAAGACAGATCCGGACTTGTGGCATGATTTCCACTAAAGTTCTGAAAATGTGGATTTTCTGAGCATGAGTTCAGATAATGAACAGTCTTACCAATTAGTCCATTACTCCATTTGTGTGAACTCATTCACATGGATCAGGGCAGCTCCTTTACTGCCTGGTGACAAGAGGCAACATATAAAGACAGTTCTGATGTGAGAAGCAAGGACACTGCATTGGGTGGCATGTTAATGCAAAACCTGGCTGTGAACGAGCTATCTGCTGGAAGACTGGCCCCTTCATCAGTGTCTTACCTGTGTAAAACAAAATTTGTGCAGCCCACCTACTGCCATCTTGTGGTGTTAAAGAGTAGAATAATCCGCATGAGGCTCGTCTATTGTTCCAACGGAAGACAATTCAAGTCCGATTCTGATTCAGAATCGCCCTGGAATTCTTTGTAAATGTACAACAGAAACACTCCTTTTGTTTATAGCTATCTACAAAAATCAGCGTCCTTCCAGCTCTGGAAATGGCCAATAAACACACCGTCATATGTGGGAACAATGGACCATGATCACTACTCGACTGAAATAGCTACCTCTACTGGCAGAGAACAGGACACGAACACTCCCTCCGTTCACCGACTGTGAATGGAGACAGATGAGCTGGGGCAGTAACTGTTTGTCAGGTCAGCCCTGGCACATCAATGTGGTCGAGAGAGGAATGGGCCTCTGCATGAAAACTTAATGGTTTTATCTGTGAGGACGTAGGACCCTGGAAAGGTCTGGGAGCAATCGATCTCCACGCTTAAAGTCTTCAGCCTACTTTAGAAAACCAACAAAGTCGAGCTCCAGCTAATTCAAATGACAAACGATCATAGTACAGTGAATTAGCAGGGAAAGAGTTTGACCACGGCTAGTGTTTCTCCAGTGATTACATTTAGCCACAGGAGGGAGAGACAGTACTCTGTGCAAGGCTAGCTCACCCTTGAGTACCGCTCAGGTGAGTTCTTCACTCTACTGGCGCCGCTCTCATTGCTTCTCCACCTAGGCAGGTTGGAATAAGAGGACAGACACATGAAACATAATACAATGATCACAGCGTCAACAGACAGATACAAACAGCTTGCTATGCAAAACCAGTCTGACATGTTCAGGATATTGGTTGAGGTAATTATGGGTAATTATTAGCCATGGGATGGTCAGATCCTTGGTGTCTTCAAAAATGAGGAAAGACCGTGCAGCTGTGCAGTTTGGGAGATAAAAAAAGGAATTGGAGACGTTCTGGCAAACAGGTAACAATGATTGTGACTGATGTCACAAATCAGTGAGAGGTCCAATGTGCTGCTGTAACTTAGATCTCACCATAATCAAAGATGGATCTCATCTTTTAGGATTATGTGAGCCGAGGTATGAACAGAATCTGACTGGCCTCTTAGGAAACACCAATTTACCTGGAAACACAGAGGATGCTGCTCAGGAACGGTTCACTTGTCAAATGATGTCAAATCTCTTCCCATTTCAAGGCTTTTGAACAAGAAATACATTTCAACAATAAGAGAATAGGATGTTTTGTCAAATGTCTCTAAAATGACAACTGTCGTCAGCTTTGCTGCGATTCATTCAATGATCTCTGGGTGGGTGCAGGAAATGACTGCTGTCTGCTGAAAAGAAAAGACAGGTTAATATCCTGTTTAAATCTCTCCATCAAACACCTTTGACGTTCTCGTGTCCCGTTGTCTGACATCACAATTTCAGTCTTTTGATTGTCCTTTGAGGGCAAAAATTTTGAGTTGGTAGAGCAGATCTTCATCGCAATGTGAGAATTGAGAGTACAAATTGAACCAAATACTGAATGACAACACTGAATTTGAGTATCTGACAACTGACTGATGCTCAGCTGAGTTTTATTGAAACGGAACAAACGTAAACGTTATAAATACAAATAACATCAGAGAACAAACTGCTATGGCTCTTAAGGTAAGCCAAACCAAATTCTATTGGGAAAGTTCAAAGAAAACAGGAAGTTATGGTATCAGTTTGTTTGTTTGTTTTTTAAATAAAAAACACAATTTGATGCTCTCTAGAAATGCTAGGCAAACACTTGGATCATTACAAAACTTGTCCTCCTTCCTGTGGATTCTTTTCTCCACCATTGCAAAAAATGAAATATGAAGCTCTAACCATATGCATTTATATACAAGCAACTATGAGTAACCACAAATAAAGGGAGTACAAGAAGGGGAGGGAGCGAAAAGGGCATGGTCGAAAACTTCCCGCAAGGCAATGTTATTTAATGTCCTCTCAGACTTTTGAGAATGAATGTCCACATTTTGTAAATGTTCATTGTTGGCTTTAAAATAATCAGGAACAAAAGGAACAATAAAAGTGTTTTTTTTGTGTATTTCTCTTTTTTCCCTAAAGACACATGTCCCAAATGTAACCATGAGCGTAAGAAATCCCTCGCCACGACTACCGTCGCTTCTTCAGCCAAAATGGTTTTCCAGGTTGTCGTCTTGAGCCAATTCGGGGGGCTTTTTTTCATTGGATATATACAGATTTTTGATGAAGGATGATGGATAAAAAGTTAATCAAAAATTGTGGCCAATCTCTTTTTCTTTTTATTCTTGTTTTTTTTTTGTCACAGCCAAATACCTTTTGGTTTCTCTACTTCCACTGCTGCCCATAAGAATCTTGTGAAAACTCCATGGTGTCATTACTGTAACCATAGTTACCGGAATAGTCGGCCCCTTGCTGCAGAGGCTGCTGGGCGATGGGCTGGGACCCCCAATTCTGTTGGTTGTTGGTCTGCCGGCGCTTGGAGTCTGGCTGGTTAAACACGTCTGCCTTCCGCTTTCCACCGACGTTTCCTCCACGGTTGCCTCTGGCCCCGCGAGGACCGCGGCCCCGCTGTGGCTGAAAAGGGGCTCCTCGGCCTCCTCGGCCCCCCCGTGGACCACCACCAAGGGGTGGCCCTCTTTGAGCGTAGCCCCCGCGGCCACGTGACGGTGGCGCTCCGCGAGCCCTAGACGGAGGAGGCCCCCCCCTGCTGGGACGAGTGCCACGGCCTCTCATGCTGTACACATCATCATAACCATAGTACGGGTCTTCGTAGCCACCACGGTAGTCATGATAGTCGTAGCCGTAGTAGTCATCGTAATAGTCTTCATATCCATAGTAATCTGGTGGATAGGCATACCCCCCTCTGCCCCCTCGACCCCGGCCTCGACCTGGAGGTGGCATACGTGGAGGTGGGTAGTAGTAGTAGTCGTCATACCTTTGAAGAGAAACATTGCGTTGAATGTCGCGTAATGGAGCATACGTCAGACAGGAAAGCAGCCACCGACTTGTCCCGCCGCCTCACCCTGTGTTCCTTGTGGTCTGACGGGCTGCTTGGCGCTCTTTCCTCTTCTTATCTGGGGGTTTAGCCAGGACGATCTCGATTTCCTCCCCACCGAGCTCCTTTCCGTTCATCTCATCCATAGCCTAAGAGTAGGGAATGAGTCACGACTATGAGATTCACAGATTCACGTAACAATGGGAAACTTCTCCTCCACAGCATGAAGCACCCACCTTGACAGCAGCATCCCTTTCTTCAAAATGGACAAATGCGTAATCTTTCAGTTTTTTCACTCTTTCCAGCTTCCCAAACTGAGAGAAAGTCTTTTCGAGAAGCTCTTCAGTAACTGCTGTGGCCAGCTTCCTTACAAACAGCACCTTCACCTGCGCAGAGAAGACAACGATGAGAAGCAGCAACGGAGAACGACTGCCGCCTTTAAAAAAAAAAAAAACTTACTAAAATACAGAGAGAAAGAAGAAAAGAGTCACCAATCAGTCATGCTAACCTTTGCCATGACCTCAGGGTCCGGTTCAGCAACCGGGTCAGCCCACTCTACGGTCACTGGATTCCCCCACACCTTCACCTTGCCACTCATGAGGCGACGGCGGGCTTGTGCAGCGGACTTGTGGTCCTCGTACTCCAAGAAACAGAAGCCTCGGTTCTTCTTCTTGTCATCTGGCTGGTGGTACAGTATGACCTCTTGAAGACCCTCTGGAAGATAAAACCATCTCTTAACCTCATGCGACAGCCTCTCATCGGTCTACCACGGATCCTCGGGGGTCTGGACACTGACCTGTAACTTTGCCAAAGTCTTCCAATATGCTTTCTCTAGTCTTGTTTTTTGGGATCGAGCCAACAAACAGGCGATTGTTTGCAACAGATATACACACTCCTAAGTACTTGCCAGGGCGGATTTCATGATTATCACACTGGAAAGTAAAGTGGACAGATAAATAATGGCATCCAATAAACAAGAATAATAAAGAATGAAATGTAACAGTGATTTTACATCCGCAAACCTCAATGTTAAAATTTTGAAATATGTGGTTTTTTCCCCACGAATAACATACAACTTACAAGCTTCACGGCCTTTTGTGCATCGTCTTTATTGCAGTACGTGATAAAGGCGTAACCTCTATTCTGACCAGAGAGGGGGTCCATCATTAACCTCAGGTCCCAGATAGGCCCAGCAGACTCAAAGAGTGGTACCAATTCATCTTCATACAAGTCCCTGGGGATTTTTCCAACAAAGACCTGTTGACAAGAATGAAACAATTAAGTCACCAAAAGCCCATGAACCAGTATTCCCTTTAGGGAGCTTTACTTGTGTTGTACACATTTACTTCAGTCCCTATCCCTGGCTGTAGTCCTTTAAACACATCCTCAGGTGGCGGACCTCCATACTTCCTCTGCCCCGTGGTGACGTCAAGAGTGTATCCTGTTCGCTCCAACAGAGCCTGAAACATACAAACACCTGGCTACTGACGGGTGACTGCATTCATACTGACCTGCGTCACAACACCACCCAGCTGTATTTACCTTTATTTTCACCTCATCTGGGCCTTTGGTGGACTCTTGTACCTTACTTCCTTGCTTTTCTCTCTGCCTGTACGTCTTCATGACTCCACAAAGGAAGGCGCTCTTATTCTACAAGAAGATACAAAACTATCATTTACAACAAAGCCCGTCACTTCGTCCAAAGACACAAGCGGATACATCCAGGTCATCACCTGTACGTGGGACAGGTCACTCTCTCTGAACTGCTGCAGCACAGTGAGTGCCCCCTCCTCATTGAACTCCCTCAGAGCATCAATGGCTCTCTCATCCAGGTCAACATAGGCCACCAGACCTGCATCCACAGGGTGGAAAACACTCAACACCTCAGTTTGGAAAGAAATCCTCTTCCAGCTCAACGACCCACCTGTCTGGAAGATGCTATCTAGACTTTCAGCGACCTGCTGGGGAAGCCCGGCGTCGAGGAGCGTCCTGTAGTTGTCAGAGTTTGTTGCTGTCACATCCATGGGCTCCTCTTCCTCCTTCACCGGGACCGAACTACCGTTCACCTCTGCGGCAGCCATTCTCCTGTGTCAATGCAAGCAGGTTATTCGTGTTCGACCAATAATGCACAACTCCTCAATCACCTGGATGTGACTGCATTGTTTTCTAATGGATGGTGGCTGACGTTTAATTGATCCGACCACTGGCATTAATTCAAATAGAATGTAAATGTAAATAATATGTCTGCACCGTTAGAGAGGAAACACATCAGTCAGTGAGGACTGACATTCGAAATAGTTCTGTGTTGCAACCTTACAACAAGTAAACAAAACCCGGTCACTTAAACAAACCACGGAGAGCCGCCGACCCGCCCCCTTCACATGCAGCTTGCTAAGAGCCGAGGCGAAATACTTGGTCTTTAATGTTCGTACGTTTTCATTTAGTGCACACGATATAAACAGCTTCCAAGAGAACATGGACCCAACGGCGCGCGATAGATCGTAAATATTTCATTTGCAGCAGATGCACACGGAGGTTAGCCTGCTAGCTAGCTAGCTAACGAGCTTATAAGGCCGCGCCGTGCAGAAAGACACCTTTTAAAAATCAAACAAACACGCTCGGTAGGAGGTGCAAACGGACAGTTAGCGACACTTACCAACCTAAGTCAAGGAACTCTCAGTAACGCGTTGTGAAATGTTAGACGTCTGCCGCGCCACACGTACAAAAACAACTATTAACAATAATACGTTTGAGTCTAACCCACGAGACGAATTTCCAGACAGCTTGGGTCTCGTCGTCGACTGGCCCGAACAACGCCACCGCTCTGCAAACATCGCGAGAAGTGAACGACTGACGCGCATTGGAATGGGTGTTTGTTTTTTCTGTAACGGGGAGCCCTCATGCGGTCCAACCGAAACCTATGAAATGAAAGAAATGTCGAGTTTTTTATTTCAAAAGCGAATGATACGACGCGCGGTTCATTAAGACTACTCAGCTAAAGGACACGGTAAAATTCGAACCTTCCTACCATCCCTAGCGGTCAGCAAACAGAAAACGGGCGGTACCGATATGTGAAACGAGCGCAACAACTGTCCAACAACATTAATGACCGAATTATTCGAGCAGCCACTGTTATTTAAGCCACAATCACGCAATGTTAAAAAAATAAATGAATAAATACATAAAGAATGCGAATACACTGCAAACATCCACAAAATGCAGCACTTTATTGTTGATTTTTCTATTCGTGATGACTGATACAGGACCTGCCTTGAGTGTCAAGTAAATGAAGAACCAATATCCAATTGTCATCAGCTTGGCAAATAAGGATGAGAGGGGATAACAGGAATCTCAGTCATCGTGACTGAGCCTCCTAATTTTTCCCTTATGGCGATCAATTTCCTTCTGAAGGCGCTCAATCTCCTTTTTGTGGTGCTCTATCTCTTCAGTGTGATGCTTCCTCAGTGCTTCCATCTGCTCCTTCTCCTTCTGCCTACAAATGGAAGAAGAACTTGGTCAACCTCTTGTGGCAAGAGCTTATTTCCTGTAATGACATGCATCTCACCTGAAGTACCGTTCCTCCTCTGCTACTTCTCGCTTCCCAAATGCCCCCCCGGCCGCCCGCACAGAGCCTCCCCCTCCACCTCCTTTCCCTGCTCCTTTGCCCAGCTCTCCAAGCTGGAATAATCGGAGACAACAGAAGTGATGTCACAGTTTGGTTAGTAGAAAGTCTGCTGTTGTTAGACTGGTATCCACAGAACAAAGTCACAGGTAACAAAAGCATCACCATGCTACTGGTTTCTGACTTTACTCCAAAAGGCTAGTAAGGGGTTAGTTAAAGGTTAGTTTACATGTCATTCAGTTGATGGATCTGTAATTGAATAGTATTTGTTTGAGCTATTCACAGTTGTATCAGGAAAACAGATAATATTGAGATTATTTTATATTATTTTATTGATTTTGGTCCAAAGCTTTGGAACACACATCCTGCAGACATTTGTTTTTATAAAAGAGCTTAAAACCTCCTTTTGTACACTAACTTTTAACTAGCTTATGCATGCACCTCCGCAATACTGTCTTAATGTTTTTATTTAATCATTTTGTTGTTTTATCCTTGTTTTGTTGTCTTTTAAACATGTTATTGTAAAGGACTTTGAGACACATGTTAGTCTAAAAGGTGCTACACAAATTAAGTTATTATTATTACTATTATTATTATCATTAAGAACAATGATCACAATCCTTTCCCAAGTCAGACACAAAAAATGCCTGTATTGAGGAAATGAAACCCAGGCTTTGCGTCTTTCTTTCTTTCATATGACCTTATCCTGCAATATGTAACCAATCCATACCATGTTTGAACTATGACCCTTTGTTTTGCATTAGACGAAAACAAGTTATTGTTGGCCATGACTTACATAACACCATAGCATCCTGGAATGTCAAATATCACGTTAGACTTAATGACGGAAACATCTGGGTATGACTGCCTGATGGGTTTAATGAGAGCCAACGATTGGCCTTTCTTACATGAAACCTCAGGGGAATATGAGGAAATTTTAGCAAGCTAATGCTAACCCAACGTCCAGCCGTGGACGGTGCAGCGGTTTACCTGATCAGAGAACATCCGGATCTGGGACGACACGCATCGTCTGACGTTTGTTCCCAAGAGAAGCCTCGACATTAGTCTGGTCGTGTTACTGGGTGCAAACCCGACAGAATAGAGAAGTGCTGACAGCTTCTACGACCCGGAGACTGATGAGGAAACTTGAATTGCTGTACACGTCTCATCTGTGGGTGGAGACGCCGCGCCTCCGCCGCTGCACGGTTTACTGCCCCCATGCGGCGAAGACAGAGAACTGCAGCAGGTGTGTGGTATTGTATTATGAGGATGTACCATGTACACGCTCGTGGTATGCTACGAATATATTGTACACACATTCATGGTCTAAAATTTTGTATTGTGGTGTAAAATTAAGGTATAAAAATAAAAATTCTTTAAAGAAAATATAATATCAGATACAGAGCCACTAAATAATGAAGATTTATATATGACAAGAAATGTGACTTTTGGAAAACAATGAATGATTGAAACAAAAAAATAGTGCCACCATACACTTTCTCTGGCAGAAATTATGTTATTTGGAACCCACTGCAATTAAAATCATGAATAATGAATCACGTGTCTGTGTAACAGAATGCTTCATGAATTCTAATGATGGAAACAGGTTTCTTGTAACACAATTTTGAATTGGTTTGTACCTGTGTATGCAAGAATAAACAGTTTGTGGGTTATATTAAAGGACATGAAGGACATTGTATTGAAATACTGTAAAAGCATATAAGTCAGTCAAATAAACCCAATATGACTTTCAAAAATGACAGTACCAGTCCTGTTGTCTCACACACACACACACACACACACACACATCTCCCTCAGGTGATCTGCTCCTCCTGGTAGGTGGAAGTGGAGATGGAGCCGTAGGGATCCACCACCGTCTGAGCACAGCGCACCACCGTCACCAGCAGGAAGAAACACAGGAGGAAAAGGAAGAAAAGAGCGAAGCCCAGGTCCACGTCAACCTCAAACCACGGTGCAGGACGAGAAGCCTGGTCCATGTGGGCGGTGATGGGAGGGGACCCTCTTTTAATCTTCTGTATCAGATCAGCAGGATTATATGAGGAGAGCAGGCTCCAACCCTGATGGTGGGGGCTTCATGACAGACACATGACAAACAGAAGCTCTTTAGTAGGATTCTGATGGAAAATGACCATCGCATATGAACTGAAAACAGGCCAACTGAAATATCTTCAGCCGGTTGTCAGATATGACTGAAGGAGGAAAGCACAAAATGTTACAACAAGTAAATAATTGTTGATAAAAAGATGACACACACACACACATCTGTTTCTTTCTCCATCCAGCTACTAAAGACAAAAATGAGTGGACAGTAAAGGGCAGAAGAATTAATCATTTTGTTTTAACTTCTATTATTCTGGTATTTGACTTGTTCGGCAGAAATCTTTTTTTTTTCTTCAAGTTTCTGGAAAGTGGACTAAGTGAGCACATGACACATAAATTCCCACTCACCATTCTTCCTGCAGTCAGGGAGTCACAGTTCTTGCCAGCAGCAGCGGTCCGAACCATGTAAAATCTCTCGTGCCATCTCTGAGCTCCCCTCTAACTCCAGTTACATAAGACAGTCATCAGTTACCAAATCTTAACTGTCCTCCTCTCATCTCACAGGAAACAAGAGCAGCTCCTGCACGTATGCACACACACACACACACACACGTCTTACAATTAAAAAACATTCATCATTTTAAACGTTAAAATGACAAATGTTTTTTAGCAGTTATAACGTGTAAACAGATTTATGTCCCAGCAACATGTAGAATACCTGCCACACACATGCAGACACACACACTTGCACCTTTCCAACCTCGCACAAGTGGGCAAACCTTTATTAATACTTAAGCAGGAATTGAATATCGGTCTATACAGTTCACAAGTGACTCAAACAACCTGCAAGCTTTTGTTGTCCTGTCAAGCAGTGTCATCGCTGTCACCTTGGGGACTTTACACCAGTAGAACTCTGCCACCTGAGGCAGTGCTGGGGAGGAGGGGGAGGAAAAGGGGAAGCAAAGATTTAGGCAAGACGAGCAAGACTTGATACAAAGAGACGGCAGGGAAAGGAAAGCCCAGACCTTTGGAGCAAGAGAAACAGGAGATGCATTAGCAATTAAATTGTGCAGGCAGGGTGGAAAGTGAGACCTGCTGCTTTAAACGGGCATTACACTGAGGCAGCCTGAGACAACGGAAGGGGGGAGGCTGAGATGCCAGGTGGGGATGTAAAGTGATCTCAGTACGTTTGCAATTAGCCAAGGAGCAATTTAATGTCACAGCCAAATTAGGAAAGAGATGCAGGAGGAAGAGACAGAACATCTTATAGGATGGACGACAGAGGTCCTGGTTCTTCTTTAAACAGGACAACAGGATAATTATTGGCATTAATGCAAC
>CAAKHB010005495.1:7274-24753 GCA_901007665.1 Aeoliscus strigatus | reverse complement strand
TTAGCAATTAAATTGTGCAGGCAGGGTGGAAAGTGAGACCTGCTGCTTTAAACGGGCATTACACTGAGGCAGCCTGAGACAACGGAAGGGGGGAGGCTGAGATGCCAGGTGGGGATGTAAAGTGATCTCAGTACGTTTACAGCCAAATTAGGAAAGAGATGCAGGAGGAAGAGACAGAACATCTTATAGGATGGACGACAGAGGTCCTGGTTCTTCTTTAAACAGGACAACAGGATAATTATTGGCATTAATGCAACAGCAATGATCTTCTATTGTCCACTATCACACACAAACACACAGTTTGTCCAGTTCGGAGTGTTAACGTCAGGATGTGAGTGGAGACATGTTTCTCCAAGACACAACTGTCAGGACCAACTGGAACGATCAGGTTCACGTTGTGTGTCCTATCAGTTTGGGAATTAATACCAGAATTAGAAAAGGCAGATTAGGAGAGGGAAATATGACAATTGGAGAAACTGAGAGGGTGTACGGAGAAAAAAAGCAAACAGACCGTATTTGTTAAGCTATTAGATTTTAAGTTTGCAATGTACAACAGCTAAAAGTTGTTTGGGACTGGTCATGTTCCAGAACACAGGTTCTGGAACGTGTGTTTGTTCATCCTGAAATGAGGAAAATGCTGCCAATTTTCTGTATTACTTCTAACATAGGCAACTACAAACACATTTGATTTCGTTACATGAAAACTCGGTCTTCGCTGAACCTGCTAACACAAACAGTGAGGGACTCAAAAGTTATTTACAATATTATTTTTAATCAACATCATGACATTACACCTCAGCGACACATAATGCAGAATAAAAAGAAGCAAAGCTCTTTGGAGAAGTGAAGGTGACGGAGACGAGGCGCCGTTAGAGGTAAGTGAGACCCAGCGCTGTGAAGTTCAAGCCATGATTATTATCTTCTTTTTATTTCTACACTTGAAATGATGAAGGCACTTGCATCTTGATTCTTTAAGATATAATTTAACTCTCATTTGAAACCTTTTTTTTCTCTTTTCAAACACAAAAAAAGAGGAAGCTCTTGGGCAGAAAACCGTACATAAATATGAACTCAAAGCACTGACCCAAACCTTTCCAAACAGGAAGTAAAAGCAGGTTTAGATTCAAATGTAACACTACGAATACATTTTTTCACATAGAATGATTTGATGCTGATCTACAGAGGGAACCATAAAGTGCATCTTTGGATGGATGGATGGGAAACAACACTGAAAAGAAATGCTTTCGACTGTTCCAGCCCGTAAAGGATTAACACTTAGTTATTAGTTTGGCTTTCACTCAACAAGCTCCTCCCACATTTAAACAGTCGACTGGAAACAAATAAAACATAAAGCAAAATAAAATCAGACAACTAAAAAGAAAAACAAACACATTTAAAATGATCTGAATTCCGCTTGTCCAAAGGTAAAGCATGTAAGACTAATTTCCACAAAGGCACATTTCAACAACTTGCTGTCTCATACCATTAAAAAAATAGTTACCAGTAATTATTTTTGCTTGTTATTGAAACAAATATATGAGCACTACTGGATGAAAACGGTTGACAAACTGGAAGCTGCAAACCTGCACAGACTCATTACCTGGACGTCAGTAAACGGATTCTGGTCCATAGGAAACAGCTTCAGTGCGATTACGCTGACAATGGACAGTCAAGTTTAAAGGCAGCTCTGCTTAGAGGAAACGTCCCCCTGCGTCACCTCCAGTAACAAGACGAAAAGCTACGAGCAGGCGGTTTAGACATGTGGCAACTTGGTCAACAGATAATCTGTTGGAGGGGGGAGAGGAGAGGGTGGAACCTCCTCAGTTCATCTAGTGCAATGCTCTGGGCTTCTGAACTTAGTGTGTGGATGTACAGTATGTGTGTGTGTGTGTGTGTGCTTCCTGCTGCCTCTCCTTCCTCACACAGCCTCATCTGTGGCTCCCCCTGCCACATCAGTCCATCTTGTTGTGGTTGTTGTTGAGGGGAGTGTAGCCGTTCGGCACGTGGCCGTTTTTGACTCTTTCCTTCCGCTCGTCTTCATCTTCGGACTCGGTCTCCTCCTTATCGCTCCGCTCGTCCTCAACGATGTCCTGTCAGACAGACACGCAGTGGTTAGAGCTGCTGTTTGATGGGCCTCATATGAACAGATGCTGGAGAGAATAACAACAGGGAGGAAGAGAAGGGACCAGGGGACCGTTTCTTTTCTGTCTGTGTGTGAGTATAAGACGACATGAGTGGAGGAGGTGGTGTGACAGCTGTGACTACATATTCTCTATGTATGTCAGGTTCTAATTTGAGTGTGTCAATTACTCTGTACATTCATATAGAGGTACCAGACACCAGGGATCTACCGTAACTTTGTCTGAATGTGTAAAATGAATAAGGCAGCATACGTGGTGCAGTGATTGTCACTCCTAGTGTACTTGGTCACTCTAAATTGCCTGTAGGTGATAATGTGAATGGTTGTCTGTCCTTCATGTGGCCCTGCATCCAGTCCGGGTTGGACCAGCACAACCGCAGCCCGCAACCAGAGAAAGCTGAGGACGATGATGATGATGATGATGATGAAAAAGAGCTGCTGTTTGGAGACGGTTCGTTTACATGCTGGGAAGAAACAAATAAAAGGTGCGGTTCGTACGTTGCTGGGTAGAAACCTGACGACCATACGCAGGATGAGAACGGCCCAGAATACGTGCAGGGCCTGCAGCACCAACATCAGCCCGTTGAAGAAGTAGAAGCCAAAGAAGGGCGGGTAGAGGGTCAGGGGGTACACCCACGTTGTGTGGATGATCCTGAGAGGACACAGGCAGAACAGAAGGTCCAGTCAGAGCCACCTCCACCATCAAAGGCCCATTGAGCGGTGCCAGAGTTCATGACAATACGTCTGTTGTTGCACTGATATTTAGTTGCCGAGGAAACGTTTTTAAGAGGATTATAAAACAAGACGTGCCTCCATCTACTACCTGCGAGTTCCATAATTCACCAGTCAGTCACTTCATCGCTGACTCACATCGCTGTCCCTCTCCATCGACACCTACCCCACCCCACCTTTCTAGGTCACTTCATAGGTATTTCTTTTTTTTTTACCAGAAGGGGAGGATGATGAGACGTGTGACGATGAAAACAGCAGCGAACAAGGTGAAGATGAAGTTGCAGGTTTTTCTCCAGCCGGCGTAGTTGAACATCTTGGCTGACTGGAAGGAAACGGCAGAGATGAGTTTCACATGTTCACCATTAGAGGGCAGACAGAGGAGAGAAACACTCTGCTTTGAAGCCGAAGAAATCAATCCACAAAACCCCTTCCTACTTTCATTATTTAGACCTGTTCAACCAACAAAACGTAACGTGACGTTTAAATAAAAGCTGAGTGTGTGTAGTTAATAGTAGTGCGTTGATGATGAGTGCATGTGCGAGCAACAAATCACACACACTTAACTTTACTAATTGACTATCAGTTTGTATTGAAAACAAAGTTAGTTATGGTCTGTTGTAAATTTTCACATGGTGCCGCCCTAGTTCATACCTCATTAAAATTAATATTTACAAAGTTAGTGTGAAGTCGCCTCACGGCCACTCAGGAACAGAAGAACAAGGCGTTGGCATAAAGATGCTGTGTGATGGTGATAGCAAACTCTGATCCTTGAGTTCAACCAGACGTGATGTCGTACCTCCATGAGATAGTCTGAGGCATCGTGCACAATCATGATCAAAGTCCCCCCACGGATGTAGTTGACCACCCACGAGAAACTGATGAGGACAATGGTCGCCACATGATGCACGATTTGTTCTTTGAAATCCTGGAGACAGAGGGCGATGTGGGTTCAAACACAAGTCAGTCATGCTTAGTGACTGATTGATGGAGCCGTAAAGATCAGTCACCAATCGACAGTCTGTCATTATTGATGCTGTTTTTTAAACAAATGATTAACTCGTAGCAGATTATACAGCTATTAAAACAAGATTAATGCAATAGAGCAACAAGTGCAATGGGGGAAAAAACGCTGTGTATTTGTTTCAAAGATTGGTTCCTTGAATTACTGCAGCTTCAGGTGTTGGCTGATGAGCTCTGATTTGCTGATGGGCTAAAACATCGACCAGTTGTGTTCAGCCGTGTGGACAAAATGGACAATCTGTCTTCTGCAGTGAAGATTTGCAGCTCTGGTCACACATTAACTCACCTGAGGAACATTCAGGATGACACGGACACTTTGTTGGACGTGAGCTTAAATGGAAACTCCAAGAGTCTTTTTTTTTAAGGGGAAATGAATGTAGTGACTGATTGGTCTCTTTACTTGATGATCTCAGATCCCACACAAGGTTTGATGAGGAGACAGAGCTGCACTCACCTTACGTTTGACATCTGACGCCACGCTAAAAACCAGAGAGATGTAGAAGCCCAGTTCTATCATGTAATACCAGTACTGAGAAGGCAGCAGGGGCTGGAAGACACACACACACACACACACACACACACACACACAAACTTTACAAGAACACGCTAATCTGGAATAATCTGGAAAAAACCATCAGAGCATCAGGGCCTGTTTCTATCAAACTATTCAAATGTTCAAGTAGGACAACTAGCGGTGGCGTACCATTTTGGGGAAGCCGTCCCACATCAGCCGTAAATCATGGAACCAGGGTTTCTGAGAGCAGATCGACAGCCAGTATTACTGACATGGGTGTGTGTAAATCATGCCATTTCCTGGTTCTATTTTACAAACTGATCTTGCTGTAAGTGGAGCAGTACTCACGTCGATGAGGACAGCCAGGCCAGCAAAGAAAGCAACAAGGTAAAAGGTAAATCTCCAGCTGGAAGACATGTCACACAGGGATAAAACGCTGACGTGAAGTTGCTCATGAAGCTGAATTGAAGCTGACTGTAGCTCACTGTGATGTCATTTCTGAGTGAAAACAGAGTTGTTTGAGTCCCAGTTTCATTACAACAAGTAATGAAACAGCAAGTCGCACGTGCACTAGGTCATAGTGGATAAACAACACACAATGCTGTATTCCACGCACAGCTCCACAAAGAAAAACACTGGTGTCGCATAAAGCAGACTCAGGGTCGACTGAGTTCACCTGAGCTCAGATAGCTGGGTAAGGGAGGTCGCTGCTTTTGTAACTTCCTGTCCGAAACTCTGAAAACTGCTCTGAAAACAACTGAGTCCCTGGAAGGCGTTGATATCACTATTCCTGGGAAGTTCAGACATGACACTGCATATGAAATTCACAAAGAGGAAACTATCACTTCACTGAGGAAGTAGAGGAATTGTCACCATTTTACAATAGGAACACACACACAGACACACACTCTCTCGGACGAGAAGGTTCACAGTAACTACCTGGCTTCCTGAAACTTCTTCAGTTTGCTGGGCCGGTCCTGGTTCCTCCGGCGCCTGAACCAGCGTTGGACCTGTCGCACTGAGCAGCCTGTCTGATGACTTAACCTCTCTATGGAGCTCTGAGGGGAGAAAACACGAGGAACAATCAGTGTGTTTACATGGGATGGAAAATTAAATCTGATTTAAAACGACCATGTGAACACCTAATGCATGCTACGCATGCTCGTTCCCTTGCCCTTCTGTCGCGATGACGCATATGTTCTGTGCTGGGCATATTTACAAACAAAGACTCCAAGATGGCAGCTCGCACTAACTGCTGGTCAGGAGCAGAAACTGTAATAAGTAGGTTGTAAGACCTAAAACTAATGCTGCAGTGGGCTGAAGTGGAGCAGTTAATGAACATGTTCTTGTTCTGCTGGTGAATTTTTGCCTCAGATGGAGCAAGAGGAGAGACGGAACTCCGCTCCTCTGCAAGTCTGTCCGTCCAGCTCCGTCCAGTTCTTATAATAAATGGTCTAAACATGTTCTGAAAGTTGTTGAAACATGTTCTGCTTCATTAACGCATTAAGCATTAAGCAGAAGTGAATAAAGTCAATCAAACATGTTCTCTATGTAAACCTCAATCTCTGAATTACTATTCCCATGTAAATTTGAAGGAAAATACTTCAATTCTGAATTATTTAATTGGGTATAATTCATTCAGAATGAAAAAACATCATGTAACCGTAGCCAACAACAGCGTGTTCTATTCATCCAGCTCCAAGTGATGGATAAATGTGTTTTCCTGTACAACATGGACTAATTACCTGTGTGGGATGTTTGGTCGTGCTGAGGAAATAGGACTCCAGGACAGGATTGGGAGCAGCACGAACTCGCTTCTCGTCTCGCACGCCCAGCAGAGAGGCCAGAGGCATCGCTACCGTCCTGACAGCCCGGTGGAAACACAGCTCAGGTACACCCGCCCACATATTTACCAACAAAGAGACGTCGCGCACAGATGACACACAACAAGTCACCTTTCAAATATCTGTCTGATGACAAGGAAGCAGATGGCGATGGGGACGGTCGCCAACAGGTCCCGCGGTTTGGGGAAGACTTTACCATCGTGGTCCTCCAGGTCAGCCCAACCGTGACCTTCAGGAAACCAAAGCCAGTCCGCCCACACCAGCTCACTCAGCCGAGACAACATCCTAGAGACAGAAGAGAGAGAGAGAGAGAAATGGAATTACAGACATTTGTGGAAAGACTTTAAAATCTCCTGCGCAGATAAATCACAGCTGTGAGTGGATTCTGAGAGGAAGGAGGAGCGTATTGATCGGAGGTGATGAATCACACATCTGCTCCCTTCCTGGTCCAGATGAGGATACAGCAGATGGAGGATTTGTCATCTACACACAATGTAATCAGGAAACGCAGAGAATTAATGGAAAGTCCAGCTCTTGAAGAACATGTCTCTGACAGATGGAGTCCGAGATGAACAAAGATTTAACACAGTTGGAAGTATGAGCGCTGACACATCACACCGTGAGAAGAACAGTAATAATCTGGAGAACCTGGAGCTGCACAACAGACACTGACAGTAGTTCTGACTTTTCTGTTCAGTCTGTGTCTTTCCTGTACTAGCTGTACGAAGGACACAACACATGCAAATAGACCAACACCGATGGAATGCACACATATATAGAGCTGTATTATATTAATAATACAAGAACAATACCAGAGTATTATCAGCTGAAGATGACCACAGCCGTTGTGAAGAGAATATTTCAGTGTTACACAGTAAAACTAGATCCTGACAGATCAGTTACTAACAACTGGCGCTGTGGACTTCAACCCGTTATATGCCAACGATA
This sequence comes from Aeoliscus strigatus, assembly GCA_901007665.1. NCBI lineage: Eukaryota > Metazoa > Chordata > Actinopteri > Syngnathiformes > Centriscidae > Aeoliscus > Aeoliscus strigatus. The sequence goes on along the minus strand of CAAKHB010005495.1, from coordinate 17,555 downwards.
AATTCTGTTAGCAGAGGAGTTCCACCTAGACACATGGAGCCATATCTCTGAGAAGTTAATCAATGTGAGGATTTCACTGACCCCCGCTGCCACTTCTCATAAACCTCTTTTAAAATGATCACTGAAAGGACACACGGCTCCTGCTGACAGTGTGTGTGTGTGTGTGTGTGTGTGTGTGTGAAACACTGCAGGTCCAGTTCAGTTCATTTTTATTTCTAGCCAAACATCACATATTACAGCACAACACCTTCTGTTCTTAGTCCCTCAATCTGGATGAGGAAAAAGTGACAACACTTTTCATGCAGAGAGAGATCCCACAAAGACTATAAAGTCTATAAAGTATAAATAAGGCTATAAAGTCCAACACACTGAAGTACACAAATGACCGTGTCTGTCCATTAGGGGACAGGAAACCAAGGTGGGGGGTGAAGAACTCTTCAGGAATCTTCCTTCTTGTCAAACACTAAACAGTCCATCTGTGAGTGCTGTATTTACACTAAGATGGTGGTGTAGGACAGAAGTTCAACGGAGGACTAGCAGCACGATAAGAAAACAACAGCCCACCTATGATGCAGTGAAGGAGTTCATCTCCACGTATCAGTGAAGATCATTCACAGACTGACTGATGAGAGAAGCTTTAACTTACTCGGTTGAATCAATAGTGGGATTAAATGTAGAACGAGCTCCGGCAGCTCTGGAAACAGAAATAAACAAACTCTGGTGCATGTATGACCTGATTCCCTGTTTACAGAGATGTTGGTCACACTAAAAATCAATCAATTAATCATTTATAAAATCACAGTGTGCAGACATGGTTCCTCCCTCAGATAATCTGCTGTACACTCAGAGAACACCCAGCTGGTGACAACAGCAAACACATGTCCTTATTAACATGCTTGGAGACATAAAGATATGTTTTGGATGAATTATTTATTGTATTAAAAATTGGAAAGAGGCAGACTACTAAATTAGAAAAAGTAAGGTTTACTATGAGGCCTATTTTGTCCAGAAAACATGATGACAGCAGTGGTCGAGGTAACAGGACGTTGCATGAGGTGCATGAACACAACCTGTTGTCAGTTGGCTGGAATGGTGCTGAAGTTCATCCGCTCCTGTACGTACAGGCTCCCTGACGCTGTGCAGCTGTACAGTAGCGGAGGAACATCTGGAGTGATGCTGTAGGAGCAGCGTTCGCCGCCGTGCCTGTCACCGCTCGCTACGCTGTTTGCGTAAACTTGGGAGTGGCTCAGTCAGCACACATGGCGCAAGCGGGGAGTCTCCCGGACATAGCGGAACCGTGTGATCCGCGGAGATGGATTCAAATTAAAAACCCCACTTTTTTGTCGTCAGTTGAACTTGAAACAGAAGACATGGTGTGGATCACCCCCGCGAAAGAGCAACAGCTTTATTTCAGCAATGTTTCGGTTTACGTCGGAAAAACTTGGGCTAATTCTTTCCTCCCACCTAGAGCCGTTTCTTCTTAGCAAACCTCTCCCATGTTTTATCAGGGTTCTGTGGCTCCAACATGAGTGATTTAACAACTCTTCTTATCGCGGTTCTCCTGCGCAAACATCTCCGATACCGGCACAGGCCTGTTAGCTAGCTAAACTTTGATGTTCGAGAACTTGTCATGAGTCCAGGCTCGGTGTAAAAATGGCAGATGTGAACCGGTGGACGCCGAATAAGACCACGTCGGACGACGGGGAAGCATCGTTCATCATGTAACGGTGCCGCCAACTTACCTCTGTTCACTTTGAGCAGGTAATGGAGTTTGGAAACGTGTCGCTGCAGCGGCTCTTCCTCTGTTCCTGACCTGGTTCCGGGGATTTCATGTGGATTTCGCCCCAAAAATGACGCTTCGAACCGGTTAAACGCCCAATTCAGCAGTTTGCTTTCCTGCAGCTCTGGTTCGAACCACTCGGAGAAAAAAAAAAAAAAAATCACCGTCGCACTTTGTCCCACCAACTCGTTCTAATGACGGACACTGTTCCAAACACGACGGATGTGTTTATTTCCCCTGTTTGTTTGTTTTATTACTTTAGAACGACCGGCCTTTGTCCGTTACCGACGTATTCGCCGGGTCGTGCATCAGGTAGTGGACTGAATATTATGGTAGTGTGTTAAAAGTGGGCCGGGGGCGGGGCGGAGCTCAGTGACGTCAGAGGAGGACTAGGAGCTTCTGCCACACACCACACGCAGACTGCATGTTGATAATTCAGCCTCTAGGGGGCGGTAGAAGGAGTCTGACACAATTCTTCAACAACATGCCTAACAGCATGTATTTGTTTTTTATGATTGAGTGTTTTGGAGCAAATACAGAAATGGTCGAAGAGAAACGTGTGTCTGTGTCTTTTAATGGCTCTTCTGCGGTTTTATAGGCGGTAAATGTTTGTTGACATTTACTGCCACAGGTGTTGATTTTGGTGGGGACCCACCTCTTCATCAAGATTCTTTTTTTACTCACCACTTACAAACAAATGATATGAAACCATGATGACATTGTACTCATAACTTCTGAAAATGCGTCTCTGTCCCCACCACATTTCAAACCAAACTTGACAACCATGCAACGCAACTCACCTTGTGTCCTGGCTTCCATTCGTACCCTTCATTCTTAATATCTTGTCCCTGTGTCTTTAGGAAGTCGCTGAAAAAAATATTCCTGTATTTATTATCTGAAAGTAATCTAGTGTGTTGCAGACACCATTTATGTTCGGAACGTTCATCTCCTGTGATTTTCTAAACCAAGACATTTTCCATATGATGCAGTTAATATTTGTCAGTATTTTTACCATTAACTTGTTAATGACGTTCAGTAGACGGTTTGTCTTTTTTTGGTGCTGTAAAGGGTACAGGGACTGATCTGTGTGCTGGCGTAGCTGTGTGGCATGAATGAACCCTCATACCTCTGACATGTCTCAGAAGGCCCAGGCGTGTTTGGACTCATCAGACCAAACCCAGAATACCGCTGCAGACACACTCTGATTCACCAGCGGACCTTATACACACATACACACACACACACACATGCATACACACACACACGTTTTACCTTAAGCACAAGTCATCAGTAACTCACCATGGGACTTTAATGGAATAATTCATAAAAGTCTCAATGAATTATGTTCAACTTATTGATCAAGAACAGATGCCTTCATGTCTCCAAAGCCAAATTACACGGAAACACTTAACATTCTATAGGTAAATGTGTATTTAGAATCATCATCATGAGTGTTAATTTTGCTATCTTACACTGCTAAAGCAGATGTTTTCCCATCCATCAGTACCTCTTTGGTCCAGCAGACAGCAGCAAATCCCTGGAATATTACAACCCCAGTGTTCCCAGTCTGAATCAGATAATCCAATGAATGACAAACAGAACATTCACATTGTTTTTTCTAAATTGTACTTTATTTTCTTTTAAAGACATATGTTTTAAAACAGTGATTGTAGAGAATAAATAAAGAAACATTATGTTTTTTTGTTTTACTTCCATAGGTACATTAATGTAATTAAAAACTCTATAAGTGTGTTCATTGTCTTGTAGACCTCAGGAATCCTCTTTTTTTAATTTTTCTTCTTCTCTTAAATAAAAAACCTGTTACACCCCCCTCCCATCATCAAATTGATTACCAAATAAACATAAAAAATCAAGATAGAAAAATTCCCAGCCCTTCCTTCCGAGTTGTGAATTTGAAAAGTAGTGGCAGCAGAGAATCTTAACTCATGAAGTTTTCAGTCCTTTTAACTCCACTTTTGAACCAAAGTATGTACAGGGGGAGGAAATCCATTTCTCTTCCAGTTTAACTCACCCACGGTTTTTAATTTACGTATAAATAATAAAACTAACTCTACATAACAATATTACCAATGGTAATCATACAGAATAGTATTTTCTTTTCCCTCCGACTGTGTAGACTGGCCTTCTGTTCACGCCACAAAGCACACTATACAGTAGAACCCTGTTCAGTAGAATAACATCAGTGATATGCTTTTTCTTAACATGTTGCTGACAATAGAGTATTTACACTATATAAACGCATCCAGCTGTGGAATGATAGGAACTCTGGAGCACTTTCGATTCGGCACGTACTGATTTGGTCGATGTATTTCGTGTCGATTTCACTGCTGTAGTTTTAGTAAGCGCATAACATGTGAAACTGCGTTTAGTGAGGTGTTGCTCCTGTGCTATACGGTTGGTCAAACAACCAAACAAGGCTGGGACATCCCAAGTGGTTTTCTTGATTGAACTCTTAGGTTTTCCTGGAGGCAAAGAAGAAGAAAAGAGACAAAGGGGGGAAAGAAAGAGAACAGAGCATTTTAAACCAACTTAAAGAAGCATTACATGCAGACAATTCAAGTCTGGAAATGGAGTGGTGTCTGCAATACACACTGCTTGCACTGACCCCTCAGGGGAGCGTCAGTAATCAACTAGTGTCCATGCAACTCAAACAGTCATACCGCTGCACGCGTGTGCACGTTCTTAGGAAGTAGTTTGTCATCTGGCAGGCAAATTAATTCAGAACATGCACAGTAGGAATTCTGGTGCGGATCGACTCCAGATGCTTGAAATAGTGTTTATTCTAATAATATTCAAAACGTAGGTAAGAGTCAATTCAAATTCTCCCCCAGATGGGTTCATTGTGATGCATGTTGCTGCAAACAGGGCATCTGCAGGCACCAGAAAATGTATGTGACACTTTTGAAATCAGTTTTGGCTAAATTTGGGACCGATTTGTGTGTCAGAGTGTGAAAACATAGATAAATATTAAAAGCCCCTTGACAAGCAGCGTGGCCTGCTGGCTGCAAGTCATTGGTTTGTTTCCAAAAAATGTCAGGGTGAATTATAGAATGAAATGAGGTGTAAGAAGATGCACAATGTATCTACAAAATTTCCAGTTGGATGCTCTGGTGCAAACATCACGTAGATTCAGTATAACTTTAAATATGAATGACTGGATGACTGATCCATTTATATGTTCCAACATTTAAATTTTCCAAATGTGACACACAATGACGTCGTACTTGAGAGAAAAAAGGGGCAAATAGATGTTAGATTTTTTTTGTTTGGAATGGTATTTTTTGGTTATGTTTAGTAATTCTAGTCAGACACGATTCAATATCTGTGCTAAAATCAGCACATTTGATCACATTTGTTGATGACCTGCAGGTACTCTGTGTGTTAAACATATTGGACGAGACATGTCGTTTTTGAGATGTTTTTGCATACTATTGTTATGTTTTTAGTTTCCCAGAATTCCCAGTGAGGAATAATGTTCCTCAGCCAGCAGCACGTGTCACAGGACCCAAACAGCTTTACCGCATAAACCTCAGTTGTGTCTCAGTTGGTACAACACACACAATTTTTTTCTTTTTTTTTTTTGCACACCTACTCAATACGAAACACTCGCAAATATTAATGCACACGTCCTCTTTTACGCTCACACATACCGGACGAAAACACACAGTCTTTCATACACAGGTACTATCGTTCAGCACTTTTCCACTCTCAAAAAACAACATTCAGGCACAACATCACTTGGAATTGAGTTCACCACCAAACAAAAGAGAACAAAAAAACCCAGCACTCACCGAAAACTACCACACCAACCAACTAAACAAAGGGAATGTGTAAGAATGATAATCATGACAGAGAACAAAAAGGAAACTGATTGAAACCAAAAAAGGAGGGGAAAAAGTCTCTAATATCCATTTTTAATGGACAGTTTAGTTTGAATTGAAGTTTTGGACTTAAAAAGAAGCATGTCATGATAATCAGTTACTTACAGATGCTGAGGTAAAGTGACAGTTATTGATCAGTGTTTTCAAGGATTAAAACCAGGACAAAATAAGAAGAGGAAACTCACAACGCACCAAACACAGTTCATGGTCGCCACAGTAACCCGCCATGCAGTTGTGCATGGTGAATCAAGGCAACGGCCCAAAATAAAAATTGCTAATGGCAACCATCACAGGCAATATCGCCACAGCAACCAACACAGGCCAATTAACTTACAACGCAGTGAGAAGGAAGGGGGAGGTTTTAGAGGTTGCTAGGCAACCGTAGCCATAGCGACGCACGTCTCCACGATATATGTATGGACGGGACAGTCTTGAGAGTGGTGTGATGTTTTGTTCAGGAAAAATGGCATATGGCACAGCACAAAAACAATAAATGAAGAGTGAAACAAAAATTAATGACGAACAGCAGTTGCATTCAGACCTGTGACAGAACACTGGTTAGACAGAATATCTGAGCCGAGTCAAAGCTACTTGTCATGGAAAACTACGTACTGAATAAAGGGAGCCACTTTTAAACAACATTCGTCTGATCCTTGTTAACGTCGTACTGATGGTGAGTGCCGCCTCATTAAAGTTAATCTACTGTAGAGCTATTGACTTCTTCAGTTCTACATGAAAGACAGACGTCTAAGCACTGAGCTCACAATTACACCCACTGGCTCTTTAACTTGCAGCCACATTTCTTGCTGTCTATCAATCCTGCCCCGAGCCAGTGCTGTCTCCTCAAATGTCTCCGTACTACTCACCTCCTTCAGTAAGGTCTGTTGGCATCCTTGGGCCTCTTCAGCTGCACCTTCAGTCTCTTCATGCCGATCTGGAAGCCGTTCATGGCCTGGATGGCAGTCTGAGCGCTGGATGGGTTGTCGAAACTCACAAAGCCTGAGTAGGAGAAGGGGAAAAGAAAAAGGAATAAAACTCCAAGCGGTAATACGTCTGACTAACAGAGCAGCAAAGACATCCTTCACAGCAGTCGCCCAAACACAGCACAGCGACGGTAATCACCATAATAATCATGTCACAGACGTCTCCGTCGCTCATCACTGTCACTCACCGAAGCATTTGCTTTGGTTGGTGGCGCGGTCCACAAAGACCTTGGCGGAGATGACATTTCCAAAGGGCAGGAACATCTGCAGTATCTCAGAGTCAGTGAACTCCTGTGGCAGGTGGTAGATGAAGATGTTACAGCCTTCAGGCCCTGGACGCAAACGGAGGAGCACAGTTACCACACACACACACTGTCTCATTACAGAGCAAAATACCCAACTATTCTCGACGTGACGCCTTGAAAATAGAAGACACACAGTTATTTGAAATAATCAACCAAAGGAGCTTTACACAAAAACACAAATCCCATCAAAGTTGAGTCAGAGAGAGTTCAGACAACACAGCTGTGCTTTTAATATTTATGAGCTCATACTTCTTTTTACTGTTAATAACACAGTCCACTGGCAGTAACGGTGGTTTTGGATGCAAAAGAAATAAGAATCAATTCAGAGAAAATTCATCTGAGACATTTTTCAAGAAAAAAGAAAAAAATTCTCTTTTGTTGTGTTTTATTTATTCATTGGGAATAAGATATCCTTGGGGTTTGTTTGTTTGTCTGTTTTTTTAAAAAAAAAAAAGCTCATTCATGTATTGATTAGTCTTCAATCTGATATTAGTCATTTTATAGTCACTTTTATTCATTAAAGTTCAATTAATACATTTCATTTTAATACATTCAAATCATACACACACAGGTGGAAACCCAGATCTGCAGCACAGCAGCAGTGTTTGCAGAGGATGTGTGACTTGTGGGATACGACAGGAAAGACGCGGGATTAATCCACACGGATTCTTCAACTTTGGGACTTTACCTTCTCGCTGCTGCAGCTGCTGCGGCTGCTGCGGCTGCTGCGCCACCAGCGTGGGCTGGTGAGGGAACGGCTGTCCCACCAGGCCGTAGGCAGCAGGGTAGGTGGCTGGGGTGAGAGGGTGAAGGGGTGAGAGCACAGAGCAGCGGTGAGCAGACTGTTGCATTTTATTGGATTTTTTTTTACCTCCAAGCAGCATCTGCATTCCCACCCACAGATCCGCTTCAACACAAAGTCTTTGCATTGGGTTTGTGGTGTATGAGTCATTGTGTAGTCTGCATCCTATTTACATATTGTAACGTGTGCATGAGAGGAATTTGGATGTAAGTTTACGCTTTGCATACGGGCAGTGTGTGCTGGGTGTGTGCGGTGCAAAGGTGAGGTGGCTGCATTTCCTTATGTCACATACAAATAGAATTGGAAAGACGCACAGAAAACCCTCGCAGCATCATAATCATTTCTGCACATAAGTGTACCATGATGTATTTGGATGTCACACAGGACCATGTGAGCCTCACCTGTATAGTGCTGCATGCCTGTGTAAGCTTGCTGCAGGGGGTCCAAGACCGGACTCTGAGCTGTGACACAGTAAAAACTTTGTCACCAACTGCTATATGCACCAAAAAAAGCTATTTAGGGCACATCAGCACGCTCCAAATAACATTTAGTGCTTTCGTTTCATTTCATTTCCTCTTAATTAGGCCCTTGCTGTTGCACATCAGAGCCTGTGAATAAGTGGAGAAATATTTCATGACAAGAAACGTGTGCCGGCTGCACCTTGGTAGGCATGAACCCCGTTGGTGTACAGAGCCTCCGTCGCTGACTGCCCGTTGGGCGGAGCTGGCACAGAGGGATAGCTGTTCACTGCGATGGGTGGAGGCAGAGCGGGGACGGGTGTGGCTGCGATGGAGGGCGGAGTGCTGGTACCTGCAGACATGCAGACAAGGCCTATTTGAGTTAGAACTAAGAACCTTTGGAAGAAAAAGAATTTATGGCTACTAGGAGATGCGGTGATTGGTGTGGTGACATGAACATGAAACTGATGTATAAAAAGTTGATTTTCACAAGAGAATGCATGTCTGAAAGGAATATCTGCTTCAGCTGAGTTTAGGAGCATCATGACACATCCAGGAAAGTAATCCAGAACAGATTTGTGTTTGTTTTTTTGTCCTCTTAAACTCTCCTGGTTTATCTGTTCTCGTACTTCGAGTAGAAATCCAATCACGCCGGCCCGAAGCAGACATCTCTGCCTCTCATTACCTGAGGAGGGGGTGATGGATGCGATCGGTGTGGCAATGATGCTGCTGGGGTTGAGGGCAGCGAGCTGCTGCATCTGAACCGCCGCCACCGTGGCAACAGGAGAGAGGTAGGCAGACTGCGCAACCAGGGCCTGCTGCTGCATCAGCTGGTGAGGGCGTGACGGAGCAAAGGTGAGGGCGGGGCGAGGCGGTGGCATGGAGCACAGACAGAAAACAGAAGGTTTAGATGTAGAGAAAGAAAAGCCGGACTGTGTTTACGCTGCAGCAGCAAACACTGTGTGTGTTTCACCAACAGTTACATCACATCTGGTCATGTTTGATAGAATCACAATGGATCTGCTCTGGTCGTTGGGGGAGCAGCGCATCTCTGGACGCGCCAACAGAGGATCAGATGGCCTGGTGTCGTTTCTTTGGCCTTTGTGTAGTTTCATAAATGCCAGACTTGTTGTTAGTTTGAAGACGTTCTGCCACTCATCCGAGAAGCTGCAGCTGTCTACGAATTATCCCAGCAAGATAATATGGGTCCAGGCGTGCCTACATACATGTAGGGAGTTTGTTGTCAGGCATCACACACTGGACATGAACTTCCTGTGAAACCATTTGCAGAATTCACTCAGAAAAGTAATCTGACTTTACTTTGACATGAACTCTTTCAACGAATAGAATCTCTTCCAGCACCCATCAAGCAGTTCTCTTCTTGGAGGACATTTTCAATCATTCCATTCCATTTCTATATTATTTTCAAACTGTGAAACTGTCTTCCTGAAGTGTGAAAAGTGTAACAGTGTGTGTGCATTTCTCTCACAGCCTGTGTGTAGGCGTTATAGGCCCCGAGGTGCAGGGTCATGGGACTGATGACTCCCAGCTGAGAGGCCACCTGCTGCATTCGCCGGAGCCCTCGCTCCTTCTCCGAATCGGCAAACTTCACGACCAGACTGGACGAGGCACCCTGCAGAGGAGACGAGAGAAAAAAATCAAAGTCCATCTGTTTGACACTTTATCATGACTCAAGATTAAAAAATAAAGACATGCAGGGTGAATGGCTGCCAAAACTAATGTATGAAGATGCTGTTTCTTTCTCTCTTGTTATGTCAGATGGGTCTGTACAAATGTGTTTGACGTGCATGTGCAGAGGATGGACTCACCGGTAAAGTGCGGCTCCCATGCAGAGCGTTGATGGCGGCCTGGGCCTCTGCGTTGCTCTGGAACTTCACGAATGCACACCCTACGTGAAATGACACAGCATTAAACACACGCGCACACACACACACACACACACACACAGTATACAGAAACAACTTCCTTTTATAAATACATTAGGAGCGACCTTATATATCATCCTTCATCAGTTACTGTGCCATCATTAA
>CAAKHB010005494.1:107423-119082 GCA_901007665.1 Aeoliscus strigatus | reverse complement strand
CTGTAGTGTGTGTGTGTGTGTGTGTGTGTGTGTGTGTGTGTGTTTATGCTGATGAAATCTGCCGTCCTCAGCAGCCTCTGGTAAAAAGAAATCGGATTAGCTCTCCTACGGGAGAGAGAGCCTTTAGGAATGTAGATGACGGATTGTGGAGCACAGGTTCCTCTCCTGGACTGAGAGGGCCTCACTGGGACACACACACACACACACACACACGAGCTGCACACATGAGCTGCACACATGCACACACACTCTCCACAGACAAAGACCTGCTTTTCTGCCCTCTCCCCGTCTTTTGCCAAGGTAAATTTCTTCATCTCCTCTCATTCATAAAAACATGATTATGTGTGATTAAAACACAATAAGAGGCTTCCTCCATGAGACCTCACTTCTCCTCCAATAAGCTTATTCCCACACTGGCTGTGTCACTGTCAGTGTTTCCCATATGAAATAAGTTGATTTTGATTTAATTTACTCTGAACAAAGCACAGATCAGAATCGACATCATGTCATTCCCCAAGTATAGAACAAATAATAAACATTGGTAAAGCCAATTGCCTGGATGAAATTGGTGTAGGAAGGTGTTGATTCCCAGAGACTCTGTTATCAGAGTCCGTCTGCTCCAGCTGAAACTGTCCTGAACATAAACTGCACATGACACAACATGACTATTGATGAAAGCAGTCTGTCTGATTCACATAGTCTATTTATTGTGCCCTAGAGAACAGCTACTCTTCCTGGGGTTCACTCTTAAAACCTACATTTTATAACAAATAGGACATTATATGAGTGGAACAACTGTTGACTTGAATTACTCCACGTCATACAATATCGCAATACAAAGACAAAACAAGAAGGCATACAAGTAAAATAAAATAAAGATTATACAGTGTCCACAATTTCAGTCATGATGTACTGTTTTTTTTTTTTAATATTCCTCTGCTATTTCTGTTATTGACAGTGGTGAGTGATTTTTACAATTGTTAAAAATATATCTATATTAACAAACCCATCTTTTCCAACAAATACAGCTTGTGCTAGGTTAGCTTAGCATTAGAACCAGACATGGTTTGATGAGTTTGGACAGGTGTTAACAGTGAGGGACCCAAACCACCGCACAGGGACCCTAGAGGTCTGAGTCTGGTCCCAAGCAAACTCTGGACCATTTAGCTTGTGGTGGGAACAATCCAACTGCCAGATGTAACACTGAAAGTTAAGCTGAAATTGGGGGGTGGTGCCTCGGAGCAGGATGCAGCAGAACGTTCCTCTGTGCCTTGTTACGGGTGGAATTTTCATCAGAAGAGATGAACGCGGCCACTCCAACTTTAACTCAGTACAACACAGCTCCCGTTCCCTCCATTTGTGATTCATTCTGATGTTTTCTCTTTCAGACCGGCATGGCGTTAACATATGATCCAGCTGCAATGCAGAATGGGTAAGAGCCTGACGGACAGTCCGTCTTTGTAATACGCTCACTTCCTGGCTCATTGACCCCCAGTCAATACTGCTGTCATACATGAAGACGGATAGAGCATCTCCAATGATGTTTGATGAGGAAAATCTGTGTGGACTTTGAATATCAGTTTCCATCATTGGGGTGACTGAACTGAGCCTGGCTGTGTTTACGGTCCAGCATGTGTGTGTCTCTGTGTCTTTATGTCGCGATTTAATGGTGCTGTGGATATATATATCTGAGCCGGGAACATGTTTCATTTCCCCACGCAGCACTGAAACAGGAAGCAGAGTGCAGAAGCCTCCAACTCCCCTCTGGTCCCAGTCATTCACAGGAAGCTCTGTGCTCCCCACATCCTAAACCGATTATCCCCCAGTGACTCAGAGTCAATCTCAACTAAAAACTGGATGAATAGCATCGCTCACTGAAAATCCTCCAAATTATAATCCCACAGATATTTGTGTTAAGCAAGAAAGCCACTGGGGAAGGGATGAATCTCTCCTACGACATTCTACCTGAAGTTAAGTCCAAAGATCACATTTCAAGTATTTAAGACATGGAGTGAATTAGTCGGAGGAATTATAGACACAAAATTAATTGAAGTCTTAACTCTAAGTGAACTCTTGCACACATGGTACACAGTGTAGTGTTTAGTTTGTATGCAGGTAGAAAGTACATTTATACTTTCATACGCATGGAAATGCCCATTTGCCCCAATTTCTTGAGTCACAGTCTTAATCCAGGCAGCTAGCACATTCTGTGTATCTAAAAACTAGCGTCAATGAGGACGACAGCACAGATAACCACCATTTAAAATCCAGCTTTTCATGGAGAGAACACACCTTGTCAACACCTTGCCAGTTTGTATTTTGTGTGACAGTGACAGAATCTTACATTACTTCCAGTGTAATCTGTGTTTTAACCAAATGATGAATTTGTCCTTTTTCAGGTTCTACTCTTCGCCTTACAGCATCGCCACCAACCGCATGATCGCACAGACCTCCATCACGCCCTTCATCGCTGCTTCCCCCGTTTCCACATATCAGGTGAGCCTAGCAGTGAACATAGCAGTAGATAGTTAGTGTGTGTGTAGGGGGGATGAAAGAACAGAGTGAGTTTCTGTCTCCCTCTCTAATGACGTCTCAGCTGCTCCAGCTGTGCTCAGTGGCATCTGTTTCATCGACAGAAAACAACAAGAATAAGAAAATGAACATTTCGAAAAAAGTCTGACAGGACAGAAAAACAAAAAAAATCTAGAGTTAGAAGTGTGGAGGAAAAACAAACACTTTCCTCCGTCTTAGTTTCACGACCTCCGCTCTGCTCGACGAGCAAAATGCAATGAAAGAATTTTTGGTATTATTTCATTTTTACCAGCTCCAGGGTGACCGCTGCTGCTTCTTCCAAAGTGAATCTCCACATTCCTCACGCCTGTGATCTGTGGAGTAATGAAACACAACAGAACAGGAACGTGAAAATTGCCTGTGTGAGATGTCAGTGGTGTTAACAGTTTTCCGTCACCGCACATTTCACGCAGAACCCTTTTTGCCGAAACGAAACATCGGGAGGCGCTGCCACCGTGCCCTCGTGTGCAGAAGCTATCGCTTAACATCAGTTCTGGCTGGTATGCAGAGACAGGCAGGCGAGGATAGCAAGCGACAGAAAGGAGATGACGGATAGGTGGAACACAAGGAGGAGCAGATGGAGAGAGAGAGAGAGCTACGGAGACGAGGAAGCATCGTCGGGGTAGTGGAGATGGCTCAGGTGGTGGTGCTGGGAGGGGCCGAGGAGCGGCGTTGCTGAAGGTTGCGGTGCCCGTCTTTGCGGTATACTTGATTAAAACTGGTCCAGTACCTGCGTTAGAGGGGTTAGGGGGGGTGGAGAGGAGGGAGGGAGAAAAGTGGGCCAGGGCGCGTCTCTAATCCGCTCTCGGAAGGCTTCCCAAATTGATTTATCAAAAACAATGGCCGGGCTTTTGAGGAATATTAATCCTCACAGTTTCAATATCGAGCAGCTCTGCCACCGCTTCTTGTAATATTGCCCTTCAGCCAGTCACGGCGGGAAGGTGAGTCCTTCATCTTCTGTTCAAGTACAAAGAGGCAGAGGGAAAAGAAAAAGGGAAGACAAGCCACGCAGCCATAGACACCAGACAAAAGGAAATCTCTTCTTTTTAATGATGGAAACTATTGCCTTTGAAATGAAAATTCCCAGGTGCATAGAAAAGACCATACGTGATTCCTCCTTTTATCTTGAGTGGATATTCCTTGAGCTGCCATTTGACAGCAGACTTTTGAAATCTGCAAATGACCCTTGCCAGCAGCAGCGTTCTGGTGTTCTCTTAAGCTGGGCTGCAGTGAGCTTGAAGGCAGATTGGCTTGGTTTCCTGGAAATAAAAAAACAAGCTTTGATGATCCACATGACAGGAGCCAGTCCAGGCCAGATCACTACCCAGATCTCAGTTAGCGTCGCCAGCCAGTCGTGGACTGGTTTACATCGCTGGCTGCTGGCTTCACAGGCTGGCTGGCAGGCTGTGTAAATACGTGGTGGGATATGAGGCTGGCTGGCTCTAACTAGCTAACTGACTGCTTGTTTGGCTTTACGTGTGACTGTGTGGATGGTTGGCCAACTGGCTGACCGTGGAGCTGGCCAACTCGCCGTCGGACTCCGGCTTATTTGCTGACAGACCATTTTAAATGGTAGCTGTAAAGTTCAGCTAGAGGTAGACAGCTTCTCAGGTGAAGAACTACCACGCTGAACCTATGGTAGCAAACACAGCTCCACTGGACAGTCCTTGTCAAGTTTACCCATGCTTTCTTACATTTTTACCTGACAGTCTTTCTCTGTTTCACTGCACCACGATCAAAATTTGAGCCTTGTATGGTGTCGATTGTAACAATCGTGCTCGTATTGACTGAAAACTATTGGACAGTCATGGCCTGTCTCACTGCGTCTTTTCAATGGTTGTCTTTGGTAAACATGTGGAAGGTTTGGTTGGTGAGCTGTGTGAAATCCCTTGATGGTCACGCAGTCCTGTGGTCTGATAAAAAAAACACTCAAGTTACACCAAGGATGAGCTCTTCCTGTGTCTATCTGCTCTCCTGTTCAGATGGAGAGAACAAATATTGCTGTGTATGAACAAACAGAATTGGCTTAATGTTATAGAATTTCGAGTTTGTGGATCCAAATCACGCGTTTGGGTTGGCTCAGAGGATTGATGGCTCGTTGAGCAGATTATTCTGTGTTTGTCTTTGTTTAATCTAATCATTTTACCAGGATCAGTGGCCAGCCTGTGTGTTTGTCTGCTACAAGCTGTCTAATTCCTCTCTCCAGCACATCTAACAGCTCTGTTTGTCTCTCCATTCCCTCAGTCTACATTGTGCCTGTCACTGTTTCGCCATCTTTCTATCTGTCTCACCTGCGTTTGTCAATATGCATGTTTGTACTGCCTGGTGTAGCTCAAAAGTAGAAAATGTGTGGTTTCACACCCGACAAGTTCCCTCCCACAAGAGGAAATGCTGCTGAGTTAGTGAGTCCGAGCTGTCCCGTCCCTTAAATTTCACAAGCTTGCACCCATCTTGCAACATGCCTGGTGTGGAATTAATGGTCTTATACATAACAGTAAAAAGAGCCTAATTTATGGGGTCTTTGCCCACAGATCATCATACTGTTCACAGTAATGAGGAGACATTGGAGATTCGCTGCCTTCACAACTAAAATACGTACTATAATTCACAGTCCAACTTAATCTTTTTAAAATCAATACGATCGTCCTAAAAAAACCTCGCGACTCAAGAGCATCTCAGCGCAACGGAAGCAAGTCAAGGTGTTTATTTCTTCATGCAGAGTTGTCACCAACACTGAACACTTTTGTCTTACCCCTCAGGTCCAGAGTACGTCATGGATGCCTCATCAACAATATGTTATGCAACCTACAGTAAGTACTCTACCATTCACCTGCAGTAGCTGCCCTTGACTCCCCACTGGGGCCCACGCTTGGCTGAAAATATATGGTTTCCCTCCAGTTTGTCCCTCCTGCTCAGTGTTTGGCCAGCCTGAAGCAGGAACCTTGGTAAAAGGAGCTTATATTTTGTTATTGCTGAGAATACTTTTCAACATGAAGTACCCCGAGTGTCAGGAAGGTCAGATTTTTAAAGAATTGGGCACTAGCAGTCGATGGCCACTTGAAAACTTCTTAAAGCTGAATGATTGCACCACTTTTGCCTTGCAGCTACTGTATGAAGCTCTATAAAAGCATATTATCCCACCCTGTTAACCGCGTGTTCTTTGGGTTGGACATTTTTATTGTTGTTTCTTTCTGCCAGGAAGCAAATCAGCATTGTTTCCCAAACCACAGCACACAGCCAGTGGGTGACCAGTCCTGACAGGGAAAAAATGATCTTAACTAGATGAGGTAACAGCATTCACGTATTCTAGTTTAAGAGTATGAACTTATTATTATTATTTTACAAAGGTTTATTGGCACAAAATCTCCTCACTAATGAGCAGGATAATATGTTTCACATGTGAAACGTTGGTCTAAAGTAGTTATTAAATGGACGTCATATATTTTCATAGTAGAGAAACTAATGTTTTTTACAACAACTTGTATCATCTGTAAAGTTGGAGCAAAAACGAAGTTTTGGAAATAACTTCAGTGGTGAGACTTTTATATATTCTGCTAGAGGTTGTGAAGATTACTTGGAGTATTTTTATCCCTTACATAACACATCCAGTGTGCGTTGCTCTATACACTTCTCTTAATATTCATGTATTATTATTTAGCCATAATAGTTGAACTAATGGAAATTATTCACCATTTTGTGACGCCAGTGCTGTTACAATGATCACACTCTGAAATAGGAGTTTCTTCCAGTCCCATGCTACCTGTAATGATTGACAAAGAATTAGAAATCATGTTTCTACTATGACCGTATCCTGCCCTGCAGCATGCTGTGCAATGGTCTTTTCATGACCCTAACACAGTATACCTACAAAAATGGGCAATAGGTCTGTGGTACCATAATTCTAGAAATGCTAATGGTATTTGGTTTACTAAGAACAGCATTCTGTCTGGTGGTGTTATGGGCCAGATTAACATGATGTAAGACACTAAAGTCTTCAGCAGTCTTTTAAATGTTTTCCTCCAGCAGTCCATGAAATTGTCAATAGTCTTGTTTGTCCTGGTGAACGAACAAATTGGGCAGCTCGACCAAGCCGATGATCCAGCACCTATTCACTCGAGGATCCCAAAGCAGCTCGGCGGCTCCCTGCTGTGGTCATCATTACCTCTGGGTCCTCGCCGTCTCAGTTCGTCAGTGGGACAGTCGACACACAATCTGGTCACAGTGGGTCATCAGACAGGCAGACACACCACGACACGCCCAGCTGTGGCTGATGTCCTTCCATGTCTACGAGCGTCCCAGCTCACCCAGACTCGTCTTCCCTGCTGTGGCCTGCTGGCTTCATACGTAGGGCTACAATTTACTGGTGACTCTTGTTCCACAGAGGGTTTGTCAGTCGTATGGGGACCCAGTGGTTAACACAGCTGCCTCACAGCAAGCCAGTCCTTAGTTTGATCTCATGTGCCGAACCAATGCACAAGCCGTTTCATTGCAGTTTGTACAACAATACATAGTTTTAAATACCGTACTCATCTGCTTGTTTGCAAGTATGTGTGTTTGCATATACGAGTACATAATGTGTGTCCATCTGTGTCGTCGAAGGTGCATGTTGATATGGATGCAGAGATACACAGCCTCGTCATTTACAGTATGTTTACATAACAGCTCATATTTGTGGAATACATGTCTGTGTGTAACGTATGACCATATGTGTGGGCCCCATCCCAGCCTGTGCGACCGGCTGCCTGACGACCATCCATCTTCCTGCCTTGTGTCATGAAACCTCTCAGAATTGCTGGCAGCTGCCAGTAGCCACAATTAACTGTTGTGTACATGTCGTCAGTTCATGCCAGAAGTAGCCATGTGGCCATTTCTGTCGTCGCAGCCCTGTCCCCCATTGTGTTACAAACTCTCTCCTCGTCACCAAACGGCTGCTAGGCACGAACCCCGTCCACCACCAGCTACATACACACAGCAGACCGCCTCTTACACACACAGCCTGCCAACAGTTCAGTGGATCATAGCAAATTAGCCAAGCGTGCTAGCTTCCGGGGTTTCAGGGGCCCCGGAAAGCATTAAAAAGCCATTGATTACGCTACCAGTTGGTGTGTCTCGTCGCATGTCGCTTGTTAAACCAATGGAGCATTGTGTAATGCACCCCCCGTTGAGGCTGCTGAGCATTGAAGGGGAAGAGGTCACATCTCGCAAGTGTGATTGTGCAGAGCCAACTGGTAGTGTCCAAAATAATCATAGTAGTCATTGTAGTGTGTCATTAATTAGAATAGTAAGAAATACTTCATTAATTTGTTGTAACATCCCCTCTGGGCATTACTAAAGTGTTTCTGATTCTGAATAACAATTTATACATACATACATCCTCTCCTCCACCTCTTAACTTTAGCAGGGATGTGGGGGGAGCCAATCCCACCCCACAATGTGGTGAGAAAGCACAGTCAGTGATCACTGGTGCAGTGATGCTTTTCATTGTTTGTGAATATCAACTCTCTTTTAAAAGGGGTGGCCAAGTGATTTATCATGTTTTTTTTATGGTATTCCTTAGATTGGAGATTATGAATAAATATGGTTAGGGGGTTACTGCTAAAAGGGTTGATGAGTATGTCCCTTTTTAATGATAGAGGAGCAACATCTGTTGCTGTGTCAAAAAAAAGGCCAACGCATAAAAATCGCTAACTTGTGCTTTACGTAAACCTGGGTTACATTTATGAGGGACATTTATGAGTCCACAAACTTGAAGGTAAAAGTAATAAAACACACTTTGATAACATGCAACAGTTGTCGCATATTAGCAGCACATTAGCTGCTTACACTTAGTGGCAAGTGCAGGAAAATGTTAATTTGAGTAGACGTAAGCCGACATCAAAAAAACTACATTCATTCATCCAAAAAGAATGAGGCAAACAGATATGATGTCCACATTTGGTAGGTTTGTTAGGTTTAACACTTTCAGCAATAAAAGTAAAATCGTGTCCTTTTCATGTTAGGATGATGATGATGATGATGATGATGATGATAGAGGGATGATAATCTTGATTATAAGCGTTAGTGGCTAGGTCCCAGTATTTGTGGGGCTGTATTTATCTGTTGAGTCCTATCTTATTTTGAGACATTCTCCTTTTTTGTTGTGCCGATGATGCTGTAGCTGCATTATTAATTTGATTTGTACTTGTAGGGAATCGTAGATAATCAGCATATGGCACTGCTGTGATGGGCCCTATCCAGAGATTCACAGCATTGCAGCATTTTCTACTTTGGTATTTGTTTTCATCTGACTAGATGGTGTTTGGTAAGTCCATCTTTATGAAGCTGGATGCCTGCAGAGAAGCTAGCACTTAGTGAAAGACGAGGGGGGAAACGGTGTTTACTCCTAATTAATGGTCAAACACAATGAAATGACTGCTCGTAAAGTGGACTGCTAAATGAGTCGTCTTCGTTTTTGTTCCTATTCAGCCTGATGTTGTGCTCAGGGTCGGTGTGGATGTCAGACCAGCAGAGTTAGTATCGGATGGGAAAAGTGTCCCCAAAAGACAAACGATACTCATAACAAGTGTGCAAAAGCAAAAACGCTCATGTGGTTTTAAGAGCTGTAACACAAATTTGTGTGGATAAATCTCACTTACGTACAGATCATCAGTCACACACAGTCAAATTCACTGTGCACGGCTGTTCCAACCAAGCGCAGTATTGCCGTCTTTCCTCATGACTTATCCAGACCCTTTTTTTCTTTCCTTTGCACAGAGTTGTTTGTGCTTCACATGTGTGTTTGCTGAAGAGCACTGGCCCTGACGTAGCACAGGTGAATTATTGAATTTCTCTGTTGCACCCCAGCCAGTTCTCCCTGGCTCCAGCTTTCGGATAGATGCTTACTGGGCCTTTAGAATTGAACCATAACTATCTGCCCTCATCAGATGGGGGTGAATCGGTGCACTGTGTGATACCATCGCTCTGCTTGACATTTTAAAAAAAGCTCTGCGGATTCCAAAGGGGAACATTATGTTGGTCTCATGGATTTGACTGGTGAGGCAGAATTTGAGATGGGGCTACAGTCGCCCTTGACTTCTCTCCCTCCCTCCCTCCTTCCATCTTTTCATCCACCTCTCACATTCTCTACTAATTCATGTCTCTCTCTATCCCTCCTGTTTCCCTTCCTCTTGCTGCCGATGCAATGACATGCCAGAAAACAACTGCAGCAACTGGAATTGGGCCTGTAAAAAGCACGCAAACGGCTTTTAGGGTTAAACTAAAAGTAGAGATACAGCTTTAAAGGGTGACAGTAAGGGTGAACAGTTGCACTCTGGGCTTTGGGATATTACAACAGAAATCTGCAAAAATCCATCTTGAGACAAATGCTGATACGCTTCGGTGAATAGGCTTCATTAGCTCGCTGTGTTTTTAATTGAATCTCTTGTCATTTTTGCTTTTGCATGTAGCGTAAATATTCTGCAGAGTCTCTTGGATGTGAAATGAGCCACTTGTCAGAGAACAACTAATGAGTGAATGTGGTCTGAGTGTGGAAAGGAGTGGACCTCCTGTGAAGACACGGCAAACACTGTTACATGCTTCATCTAGCAGCCGTATCCTCTCTCATACTGAGATCCATCCAGATATTGTGTTTGCCTCAGTAGGGACAAGTTCACGGATTGTTTTTTGATAATAACCTAATTATTGGGAGCATTTTGTTGCAATTAATAGATTGTATCTCTCCCTCTCAGACACAGACACTGTCATGTACCTCCACAAAGGCCAATTAGTAACAAATGCTTCATGTCACCAAGCTTTCACCTGTAATTGCAGCAGACAGCACATCACATTCCTACTGGTGTAATTGTTATTGAAGTAGCAGCAGAGGTAAAATGTATCGTTGTAATTCAGCCTGCATCATATGAGCTATTGCACATGATGGACAGACAAATGAATCAATTAGTGGATGGAGACTGATCCATCACCCTGTCTCATATTCATTTCATTTGTCAGGACAAATAGCTACACAGCAGATAAACATCCTCGACAGAGGTGAGAAATCCTTCATGGGTATCGTGCTCCACTAGTTAATCTTATGACATACAATGTCGAACCCTTGTAGCGGCTTCGTTTCTTACAGTAATTACCCTCTTTTCCCTTTAGGTTCTTTTCCTGTTTGCACATAGGCTTAAATCCTTACACATGAGATTTCAAAATTCAAAATTCAGCATGACGACAGAGGGCAAAATAAGCCGCTGTCTGCGTGTATCAGTAGCTACGTTCATTGTAATTCAACAGTACGCTCCTTTAGTCGCAAGTGTCGGCGTAAAAAGCTACGCACCTTCCCGGTGTTGTTTGTCAGACTCTGGTGGTGGAAGCAGGGAAGCTACTAGCTACCTGCTAGTCGTGGATTAGAATCAACGGCACCCACCACCCCCAGATGCTGCCGTCTCCTTTTTTGGGCTTGAAGAGAAAGGTGCCTTCAGGCTTCTAGAAACCGTAGCCAAGGTTGAGGAGCGCAAAGACATGGGTGGCTTTGTAAATAAAACACAGCAATGGAGGAATGTGAATTAAGTCCCGTACACACACATTCCAAACAACTATTTCGACACTGATAAAAGACAAAGGCACACGCACACTTCGCCAGGAATGTAGGTTGTTTTCTTGTTTCGTGGTGTGTGTCTCATTACCTGAAGTACATACAGTACCCTGTGGCTGGACAAGCTTGCCGTCTTTAGGGTTTCCTGCCATTCTGTACTCTATGTAGTTGCCAGTCAATCATCAGCACATGTTCTGCTATAACAGCCGACTTTACAGACCAATAAGGACTGACAAGCTGAGTCTGTGCGTGTACATCCCCAGAGACAGAGAGAACTACGCAGTATTAATGCTTCAGCAGAACCACTCCGTCCCTTAGTGTGTGCAGTTGGCCACCTCTGTACGTATCCAGCAGTGTGTGTACACGCACAAAACTAATACACACACAGCATCGGTGTCCAAACCATAGACCCTCACAACTGTCAAATTCAGAGAGGAATGTGTGGAGTAAAGCAGGCCGACGGCTTTCATGTGGACAACACAAGTGATGCTTTGTTTGACTAGAAGTCTCAGG
>CAAKHB010005494.1:97285-107403 GCA_901007665.1 Aeoliscus strigatus | reverse complement strand
GTGCAGTTGGCCACCTCTGTACGTATCCAGCAGTGTGTGTACACACAACAGCATCGGTGTCCAAACCATAGACCCTCACAACTGTCAAATTCAGAGAGGAATGTGTGGAGTAAAGCAGGCCGACGGCTTTCATGTGGACAACACAAGTGATGCTTTGTTTGACTAGAAGTCTCAGGGAAACAGTCGCGGCCATTGTTTGACGTTCTTGAGGCTTTTTATTGTGCCTCTTGTCTTCCATGTTGAACAAACTTGTCTCGTTTGCCTCCTCCAATAGACATTAACCCCCTTCAGTCTGTAAAAGATTGTCTGGTTCCTCAAATCTGACTCCTCCTCAGGCTGTTTGTGTGTGTCATATCCAAATAGTGTGGTTCTTCTTGTTTCCATTGTCTTTCTGCAGGCAGTGGAACATCAGGGCCCGTGGGGTGAAGATGCGTTCTCTGTGTGGTCTATTTTCTCTCAGATTGAGAGCTTTGCCACCTCCAGTAGGTAGTGACATATCAGCAACGGTCTAATGATGATGGAATAACCTGCAGCAATAGAGATGGTTGAGATGGTTGCTGTAGTGACGCTGTGAGCCACCGTTTAGATACCGATCGCAGCAGTACACCACTCCTCCACACAGCTCCTGCACAGCATATCTGTACTTGTTCATTTTTCTTTGCCAGTGTGGATGAAGCAGAGTCGCGAGTCATGATCATCACACCCACATCTAGGAAGATGGGATCTGGCAACGAACCAATAGACTTTCTGAACTGAAAGGATCAACGGGACCATAATCTTAATGACGCTGCACGCAATTGGATAGCGCTACGACCAATCAGAGCAACAAACAAAATCCCATTATCAGAGCGCAGGAGTCTATGGCATGGAGTCCTTTGCTTGTCATTTCAAGAAATGTCCAACCAATTCAAATACCCGGTCTTCATCAGCCACAGCCATCTTTGCTGTGTACATAACCACTGCGATGGCGCAGCACTGTCATCCTGTTCAGCACCACTCACAGACTGTGTACATAGATCAAGCCGATGTAATTGGTTTCCTGGATTTTTGGGGCATAATTGATGAGATCCAATGGCTCATTGACAAAACGCCCCCGGCAGAGCAAATCTAAATTGTCTGGCCATGACTCTATATTTCCAGGCTATGAATATACTGCATTAATGTAAAATGTTAAACAATATCTCACTGCCCAGGCTGGAAATCCTGCAGTCCTAATAAATCATGCAGTAAAAACACTGACTATTTACATGACGTTTATGTAGTTGCTTCACCTTTTTTACAGTTATTCCAGAATAGAGTGATGAATTCCACCTGATACTGATCTGCAATCCATCAGTCGCAGCAGTAAGTGTTTAGTTGTAATGAGCAGCCATTAAAAGACACAGCAGGTTGTAAGATATTTTACAAGATTTCTTATTTACTGTAGATTGTCTCCCACGGTTGAGTGTATATCAAAGTAACAACCAGGGGTCTGATATCATCGTTGTTTTTGTCTAGAGCAGGATCAATATCATCTTTTAAGGCAATGGGTTTTTCCTGGCACACACACACACACACACACACACACACACACACCATACATACACTGGATATGGACTATGGACTAATACATCAGTAACGGATACGTCAGCAGAATCCTCTCTCATAATGCTCTCCTCTCTTTGTCTTTCTGACACACGCAATCAAAACTGCATATTGTCTATTTGTGTGTATTTCTTTTCCTCTAGTCTGCAGACACACACACACACACACACACACACTAAACCCCCTCTCTCACAGACACTCAGTCTCACAAACACAGAAAATCGAAATCACAAATCGGCTTAACTCTCCCTGACATGTCTGTGAATTAAGCCTTTCCGTTGGTCTCCCTTTCCCATTATCAAGGCATTGTCAGAGGCTGAATCGGTAACAGGTAGCCCACAGCTCCTGCTGCCTCCCTCCTTTTCACTCCTCTCTGTCTCCTCCCTTCTCTCACCTTCTCAGTTTTTCCTCCCCTTTCTTTGTCTTCTCAAACGTTGTCTCTGTGCCTTGCTCTCTTATTCCCTGCTTCTCTCTGACCAACTCTCCTGGCTCTGCCCTACCTCCATCAGGTCTCTCCTTCATCATCTCTCTCCTGTACTCATAAAGACGTTACATCACTCCACTCACTAGTAAAGAAATATTTCCTTAGCATTGACATTATTATCTAAAAGCTGCTGTGAATGCAAATAAAGCTCACAAAGTGACCTTTGTTGAAAGATTCTGTGCCACATGGAGCCAGTGCAGATGAGAACACTAACAGCTGATCTGTCAATGAATGGCTCCAAGCTAGAAACTAAGGTGCCGTGAAGCTACCAGAGAGGGTTCATCAGGTCGGTTCTTTCCTTTGGCGCCTTCAGCGATGCTGAGTCAAACTGCACAGTGCTGATTTGTGTTTCCATTGACAGTTTGAATGCATAGAACGGTGCCAAGTCACGCTAAAGATGGACCATGAGAGTTGGGCCAAAGCATGTCTGACCTTCCTACGAGCAGCATGTGGTGAGGTCTGCCCCCCACTAGCCAGCGTGTGCTGTTGTAAATGTACAACTTCAGACTGAACTTCTGTGACCTGAGGTTTACTTGTGTTCCTTCAGCCGCATTTTATGTCACTTCTGATAAAATCCTAATTCCTCCTGATTTTACTGCTTCATAACTGAAGCTTTAAAATAGCAACAGAACGGAGGGGCTTTTATTGTGAAGACTTTATAGGAAATAAAATGTTTATTCATTATGTTACATTGGCTCCTTCTACCACTTGACACAGCTGCTGCTTTCAAACGCCAGGCCAAGAAAAGTGTCAGGAGTTTAAGATACTTTCAAGCAGGGGTGGAGGTACAAATACCATGTCTGGAAAAAAAAAGCAGGAATCAGTAAAATGTATGTATGTTGCTACTCCCCTTTCTATACATGTAATCTTTTTATATTATTATTATTATGATATATTGTAGCAGGTCATATGTTCCTTTGCGCAGGAAAAAGCACATCTACTGAAAAAGAAAAGGATTATACATTAGATCAAAAATAATAAATACAAATATATAAAAATAGCTGAAACACAAAGAATACAGTGAATATTTTTGACAATGTGGTTGAAGAAACATTTATATTTTATAAATTGATTGTAAACAGATATTGTAAAATAGATATGGGGTGGACAATAAATCATGCACATTTTTTTGCTTTGAGTTGTTTATTTTATTTAGTTTTTTGATGGTAGTAGTGCTAATGAAAGGTAACTTGCAATCATTCCATCTAGTTTTCCCGCTGGTGCGGCAATGGGAATGATCACATGAATATGGAGTGTCAGAGTGAGAGGTGGAGGAGACAGACAGTTAGCTGTGTTCTGTATGCAGAGCGCTTCTGACAGCCTGTGTCTGCACAGTTTGTTCTCCAATAGGCCCACACAGAGTCACCAGTGGGGTGCACACACACACGAGCGCGCTCACACAAACAGCCTATTTGTGCACACATATACACTGTCAGTCTTTTTTGTACTTGTGCACGAATGCATATAACAAGTATGTAGCTGGCACAATCGCACATGCGCACACACACACACTCACACGCACACAGGTGGGAAAAGGGGCTCGGTTGTGAGTGTGTTCCTCCTGAGGCTTCAGTGCTCAGGAAATGGAGCTATCATGACAGGGAACGAAAGCGCAACAATGGTTTTCATCACCTTCCCTCATGTTCCTCTGCGCTGTGAAGGAAGAAGCTTCTAGCATTCTCATCCACCCATTAGGGAAAACATGCCACGCACTGCACCAGCTGAGAAAAAGGGATTGAGTGAGGAAAAGCATCCTCTCAGCAATCAATGAACCACACAAACCCATATTGTTGATACATCAGCAGCATGTATCGAGTGATCCGATGGACCAAAGACAGTGGTGTGTATTGATCTTGAGAACGTCCCTGTCTTCCTCCTGGTTATTGACATGGTCCCGTTTTACTTCTCTAGATGCGTTGTCCTCGTATCACCCCAGGCCCCACCCTTCTTTCCTTTCACACTTCCTTCATTGTTAATATGTTTTTGGGAAAATCTGTCTCTTCTGCAACCTACTTCCTGTTTGCTTTCCGTCTCACGCTGTTCCAATTTCCTCCGACCCGTGGAACGCTGCACCCACGTCACGCCCTATTTTCTTGGCTGACGTGCTTCTTTTCGTTTGCAAAGGTATTTTTGATGCGCGCACATTCATAAAGCGTCTCTGTACCTTAATGTGCGTTCACGTTCATGCACAGAAAATAAAACGATGGCTGACATGCAAGACGCCAACCGTCCAATCAGGAGCAGTGTCTCGGTGTGGTCAAAGGAGGAGCCGAGTTCGTGAGACGACATGGATCTAACTAAACAAACCTCTCCCTCTGTCTCCTCCACCAGGGTGCAGTGATCACGCCAGCCATGGACCACACTATGTCCATGCAGCCTGCCAGCATGATGGGCCCTCTGACCCAGCAGATGAACCATCTGTCCCTGGGCACTACAGGAAGTGTGAGTAGAACTTCCTTCAGTGGCTGTAATTACCAATGAAATAAGTAGATCCAGAAGAAGTTGGAAATTCTAATTTGCCCCCCAGGGGCAGCCTGCTTTGACATTTGCGCTCAAGACAACCAAACCGCCGGTCGGTCGACACAAGCTCCCTGCCATGGAACTGCTGTATCATTTGTTTTGCACTGAATTCACTCCCAGACACTGAAGGTGGATATTTCCTCCCTGATCTTTTCCTTTAAACTGATTTCCTGCGAGGCTTTACAGTGTCACAGGGCGTTCTGTTCCCCTCCTCACTCACATCTCACCCTGCAACCTCTAGTTTTCTCTCACACGTTCCGTCTCGCTCGCTGAATCACACATGAAACCTATCACCCCCTCCATTTCCATAAATCCACAAACTCACAGGCGTGCTTACAGTCTTTGCCCGTAAACCAGGACCCCCCCCCCCCCCCCCCCACCACCACCACCACCACCACCGGTTCTGGATCAAGCCGACTTAGAGGTGTCACAGTTCTGAAGCCTGACTTCCTGCACCTAACCCCGCTGCCCCCGGGGGCAGGTGAGCAGGCAGCATTGCTCCAGTGTCGTTTGATGTCTTTGTGTGTGTGTGTGTGTGACTGAAACAGTGCAGTATTGTCTAGTTGGCCATGTGTTTCCAGGTGAGCTGTCGGCGACTGACCCCTCCCTAATCTGCCCCAGCTGTGTTAACAGCCTGGATTAGAGACGGACTAGTGATGATGACTTCTGATGTTCGATGCCTTCTATTGCAGGAGAAAGTGTTTGTAGTTCACCCTCCTTGCTCAGCGTTAGTGTTCCTACGGCAACGTGCTGAGTCGCATCACTTCCCTGTGGCTGAGATGAACGCACGCCGTACTTGATCACCTCTGGACATGTTTCTTCTAAAGCTCATTCTGGAACCAGATGTTATGGTGACGAGGGGTGAGCACCCAGCATCTGTACCAGTCCATGTAGTAAACTGGACTCGACACCACGGACCACAGAGGAGCACCTGCCATCAGCAATGTCTCCAAAGTCAATATCTTCTCGTGGGCCGCAGAAGGAGGAGCCACGCCTCAGAATACATTTGGCTGCTCCTGGACTGTTTGTGTATGGCTGCGGCTTTTCTCCTCTCTCCAAAGAAAAGAACCAAATGTTCCCGGTCCCCAAGCTGCCCCGCTAGTGTGGTGACCAAAGCTTTCCGAGAACACAGTGTGTTAGGTCGGCAGGGAGAGTCGTGGCTGTTTAAAGAGGAGTGGCAGGGAAAACCAGGGGAGGGAGTGTTCACCCGAGCCGCTTGTTGGTCACTGCCTTGGAATTTAACTGTT
This sequence comes from Aeoliscus strigatus, assembly GCA_901007665.1. NCBI lineage: Eukaryota > Metazoa > Chordata > Actinopteri > Syngnathiformes > Centriscidae > Aeoliscus > Aeoliscus strigatus. The sequence continues at coordinate 101,568 of CAAKHB010005494.1, read as the reverse complement.
TCACCAGAAAAATATTCTGCTTTATTCACCCGGCTCAGTTTGAAGTCTGCCTGTCGTGAACAACTTGATTACAGAATGCCAAAGAACCGGCTTGCTGTTTATGGATGGCAGCAGCGATGGCATAAACATGCCATCCATGCTTCTCGCTGATTTATTTGACTGTTTGTTGCATACTGCTCTGATTTATTCGCCATCTTCAAGCTCTCACTACTTAAGAGGAGTCCATCCGTCATGCCTCACGTTTGCGTACGCTGCCACACTTCTGGTGTGGATGTGCACTTTTGGCGTGTGTGTGTGTGTGTGTGTTTGCGCGCATGTCAGCATCTGCGTTTGTGTGTGCGCGACACAGTGTTTGACATGACAAGAGGTGACCTTCCCTCTGTGTTCTCCATCCTAGTCCTGTCATGGCACGAGAACCCAAGTCTCTGTTGTCATGGTGACAGTGGTAACTGACAGTTTCTGTGTCCCTGAAAGACAGATTCGTGTGAAGCACTCTCCTCTATTATCTGGGCTTTTTCCCCTGGGTTTTCGTGCTTTCAAATGAACATGCCGATCTATTGTACATTACCTTGCATATTTAATGCCACCAAAAATCGTATGTCTTATGTTTGGTTTTGTGTTTTTGTCAGTCTAACTGCCTGCAGGAAAAAAAAAGGCCCGGCTGATTTTATTTTGTGAGGGCAGAGGTCTGTGCTCTCTGCATGATCTTTAAATAACATTTACATTCCCAGCAAAAGTCAGCTGAGCACGCAAACTATTCCAACGGAATTCCAACAATAAGCCGCCGCATTGATACCTCAGTGATTCCCGGCTCCATTGGACCAGGGACCTTGAAAGACGTTGTTAGAGAAGTGATAACCTTTTATGAGATTTTTAAATTTTACGTTGCGTTTTGAATATGTTGGATGTGTAGTTTTCCCACGAGTGGATGAAATTTATTGTCATGAATTTTAAATATATGATCAGAAGGACACACTCCTGTTATGTATTCACAGTGAACTTCAGCAGGAGCAAGTAGCAGGCCGAGCACTGATGTATGACTGATTAAAAATATTGATATTTGAAGTACATAGCGTCTTGATAAATGGTCTGCAAAGTCTATAAAGTCTTGGCAACACAGTTGGGGATTTGGAGATTACTGAAGTCTAATCCACGAAGATAAATCAAACACTCCCTATGATTTTAAAGAGAGACAAAAACCAGCAGTTTTTAATGTAGAAATGTGTAACTCTGAAAATGAAAACCCAGTCATAGCTGTCTGTATTACTGATGGACACACACAAACCACCGATGTTCACGACAGCTGCCGCTATTTGATTGATTGAAGTTATAATACCTGAAAGACAAAAACCTTGAAACCTTGATTGGAGCACAAAGGAACCGGCAAAGGGAACCAAAACCTACAGGAATTGTGACGTGGTACATTTATAGCTAATCTCACTAACATGTGTTTTATGAAGTGATTTAAAAGGACTTTGCCAGTATAAATCTCCTCAGGCAGGGTGTTAACAAAGCCTAGAGGCCAAGATATGAGTATCTTTCTGCAGTGAAGCGGTGCAATACTGTGATTCACAGCCACCGGTGTGCAGCTCCAATAGTTCCCATCATGTTGCAGCCCCACAGCCAAGATCAATAGTCATCAGAGCCCGTCCCCACACGACTCGGACATTAATAACCTACTCTGAGTAGCTGGATTCTCCTGCCTTGACCGACTGCTACCCTCCGCCTTGGAGAGAATGTGACACGACAACATGACTGCCACAGATTGCACGATGTGGGTTTGTGTCATGGAGAGTGACAGTCGAGAGGAGACCTAAGGAGGAGGAAGAACCAGCATCGTTCAGGAGCAATTCATTCCTCCTATTCACCAAACATTCACACACACACACACACACACACACGCCATCTGCTTCAGACCCAGGTGTGTGTGTGTGTGTGTGTGTGTGTGTGTGTGTGTGTGTGTGTGTGTGTGTGTAGCTAGGTCTGTGAGAGTGACTGTGAGTGTGAAAGACCATTTTCTGCCAATTAGAGATGCTTTCTATTACCCAAACATGTCCCCCGACTGGACAGGGAAGTATTAGCGGATAAGAGTTAATTTTTTTTTTTCCACAAAAATCATCTTCATCACCATGGCAACCTATTTCACTCTAGCAATGCTTGACAACCACTGAGCCAAAGCAGCGCCTGCAGAAATATGCCCTGCTCGACCTGTCACATTAAATAGGTTAACTAATGGTTACGCTACAAGGCAAAAAAATCGTATTAAATTTTCTTGTTAAGTCTAATTTACATTCCGTTCACAGAGAGAAGTATAACATTTCAAATGGACGGTCTTCCTTTGACGGGGGGGGTTCTGATATCGCTAATTATCTGCTTCCCTTCATTTGCTTTCATGCAGCCCTCACAGGTGAGATGGCTGAATAAGTAAAAAGGGGAAAGACAAAAAGTCTGAGGGAAATTAGTATGCATGGTTTCAATTCACCAGGGAGAAGGTCACTTCAGCAGTCTCATAGGCGCTTTTAGATGATGGCAGCATGAGAGGGGACCTGACAGGAAGGTGAGAGGGAAGAGGGGAGGACACAGACAGGTACGGTGTCAGGGCATCTGGATGTGCTGCCTCACTGTTCCGAGTGTGACAGCCCTGAAAGTGATAACCTCAAATTCAAATCCACGAGCCACACTATCACACTGTGAGCGCATACCAACATCCATCCCAGGGCATCCTCCTGGCCGTGTGTAGTGACGGTGGGGGAGTTAATCACCCATGTCCGTGGCCTTTAGCTGCTCTCATTAGCAGTGAGCGGTGGAGCCGCACCCGATCCATTAGCAACACTGCCGGTAATGACACTTCACCGACGCCGGCAGGCCCACAGCCAAGAAAGGCCCCTCCATTACTGCCTCCTACAGTGCACTCCTGCCACACATTTCAGTTCTGGCGGTGGGATTGAAAGGTGAAGTGAAAAATAAGAGAGAAAAGAATTGTACTTCACATTTCCCGTGGTCCGGAAAAGCAGCAGGAAGGAGAGGAGAGGCGGAGAGGCAGCCTGGTGGCTTTTATCTGGGATCACATCCGTTGACTCGCTACTGCAGCATTATCGTTCCAAGCCTCTTTGTCTTTGTCTCTCAGAGGGACACACACACACACACAGGCTTGTATACTCCCAGCACACAGGCGGTTTATACACAGCCGCCTGCCAGGAGAGCAACATACATGGCACAGTGCGACAGACATCACTGATAAGTCTTCCGTTATGCACAGCCATGTGCTAATTAAAAAGAATCACTCACACTGCGGCTCGGTGCACACACACACACACACACACACACAAGTATGCGCAGTGAGTCACAGAAAAAGCCTCACACAAAGTGTCATGTCCTCATCCATATTGCATGTGAAAGCCCCGTAGACGCCATGTAACCAAACCTGTGTCACATCTGTAAAATTGCCCTCATGGAGCGAGCTAACACGCATTTAAAAGCCAGGGCCGTCATGACGAAAGGAATATAGGCCACCGGCAACAGACCTCCTGCCTTCTCTTCCCTCTTTCTCCTTCATTCCATTCTGCTTTTTTGTATTTTCTATCTCTTTTTGTGGCCTGGTACATTTGCCTGCCTGTGAAGTCTTGATGGAACAGCAGGACACTTCTTCCTCCTCCTTCTCCTCTGTTTACCTCATAAACTCCGGTCTGCTCTGAGTGCACACTCATATTCTTTCAGCGCCCTCCAAAGGCTGCTGCTGGGACGGCAGGTCTAGACTTTCAGCACATTTGGCCTGATCTCTTTCTGTGCTACAGACGTGTGAGTCGTTGGAGGATCGTAACGTGTGTGTCTTTGTGTTTGTGTTTCAGTACATGACTGCTGCTGCTGCCGCGGCACCTATGCAAGGGACATACATTCCCCAGTACACTCCTGTGCCTCCAACCGCCGTCCCTGTCGAAGTAAGACACACAAACACACTGCACCACCTGCCATGTCTGGAGCACTTGGTTAGTAGTCGACAACCCCTGTGGGTGTCAGTTTGGTTTGAAACGTGGTGGGTGCAGAGACGCCTTCGTCCAGCGACACTTCCTTGGAAATCTTGACATTTCATCACTGAATGACACATGAACATGTTCTAGATATTTTTAACTGATCAACAGTTCATCGATCTCTGTCTGATCCACAGCGATCGTGTCCTGCTCCATCTCTGTTCGCTTGTTTGTCTGTGACAAAAACCTACTGGAATAGTAATAATAGACGCCTGTGTACAACCCAAAAGCACTCTCTGGATTGTTCTTGAATCG
>CAAKHB010005494.1:77857-94717 GCA_901007665.1 Aeoliscus strigatus | reverse complement strand
TTTCATCAGATAGCAGCGGCCTGAGAGAATGTTCCCGTGACAGCGTTGCCTTTAGACAGAGGGTGGCTGCACTGTGAATGTGAGGAAAAGAGAAAGAAGAGAAACAGATTGCTTCCAGATTGCCCCGGCACCATAAAAAAGAGACATTTTTTTCATTTCCTACCTGCCCTACAAGGAAAAAAAAAAAAAAACGCAGGAAAGAAGAGGAGGCGAAGAGTACTGAGGAGAAGGGGAGGGGAGGATTGCAGGGCACAGTGCAAAGAGGTGAAGTTGTTAACCTGCCTGAAGGGCTGAGCTGAAGCTAACAAAGGTTTCTCAAAGAAAATTCTCAACCAATTAAAAAAAAAGACGAAAAACAACAAAAACTCACAAAAAAAACAAAAAAAGTTTGAATGCGATGGTAAGTGACGAAGTTTATTTTGTAATTAGAAAAGGGGAGTCAAGTTTGAGATACACACAGAGATTGTCTTCCTCAGATATTAAGCTACAATTTCCTTTCAATATTTTTTATGTTCTAGTCTTAAATTTTAGTTTTCTAGATATATTTGAAAAACAAAGTGTTGTTTCTTTCTTGAATCTTCATGGCCTTAATTTGAAGGGCGCCAGAAACTTTTTACAGAGTTAAAGTCTGACGTCTGGTTAGGGGGGGAAAAAAATGTAAAAAAAAATGTTTAAAAAGAAAAAAAAAAAAGTCTTGGACCACGTGAAGGGTACAAGACACTGGATGAGTTGTTCTAAAGGAAAAAAAGAATCTATCACATAAGCTGTACAGATTTAATAGAGAAGAGCTCTTTTTCTTTTCTTCATTAGAAGAAAACTTTGATAATTATTATGTCAGAGGTAACTAAGTGTCAGAAAAAAAAGAAAAATGTCTGTCGGGGGAACCTGGGTGGGTGGGGGGAGCTTTGAAGAGATTTTTCACGATGCGAAAAGAAAACAAAAGAAAACATGCTGCATTGTGGATGCAGTCTGTTGCAATCGCTGACATTGTTTTTTTATTCTCATAACTGTTATTTTACAAAGCAAACATTGCTGTCAATGACATTAGTGCTTTTTATCGGCCACATTTTACCTTTTTTATGAGCTTTACGATGTTTTTAGCCGGCTTTGCTTGTCACTCTGCAAAAAGTTAAAATGGAGAAAAAAAAGTATAAAAGGGCAAGAAAGAAAAAAAAAAAAAACAACAGAAAAAAAATCTGGCAGTGAAACAAAAACAGTAGATTCAGTAGGAGCTTACGGTTTCATTCAATCAGAGCAAAAGCAATAGAAGAAATTGTTGACAATTTCTGTAGTCTTTCCTAGTCGTGGATCAAATGCAGCCCGTCGATGGCCATTTTTATACCAAAGATGAAGAGACACTCTGAACCAGAGTCTTTTTTTCCTTTTCATTTTTCAGTTTGATTTTGTTGTTGTTGTTGATGTTGATGTTGTTGTAGTTGTTAATGTTGATATTGCTCTTGTTGTTGTTGCTATTGTCGTTGTTTTTTTTTTTGTTGTTGTTGTTGTTTTGTTTTTTTATTTGACTTTGATGGCCGGACCAGTCCTTACTATCTTTAACATCTTCTGCTCACCAATTTTAAGCTCTGTTTCCACGGTCGACCGAGTTTTCACACACACACACACACATGCACAAAACCAACACACACACACACACACACACCAAACAGTGTTTCAACGTGGGATTCAACCTGTGTCATTTCACGTATGTCTCATCACTTTCATGGTGCGTCATGTGGTCACGTTCAGCTTCTCTCACGTCCTGCAGGGAGAACTTTGATTTATTTCCTGACTCATTACTTCCAGCTGTTTGCTCTGAGTGATTTCTGTGTCTTTATCACTTTGATTCACGCATTTCTCAGCAAGCGGAGCTTCAGTGTCAAACCAGGAATCTCGCTGGTGCTCATGTCTTTGCTCACGTTAAACGTGTTGTTTGAAGATGATTGACCTTTGTGGTCCTCGGTTGTATAAAATATCGGTCCGGAGTTGCGTGTTCAAGTAATCATTGTGACAAAAATATCAGCTCAGACTTGTGGGGAGGAATTTTTCGTGTATAATACGAAGCAGCTGGTCTAAGCTGCAGTCAAACAGGAAACGGAGTCAGATACGTGCTCTAAGGTTGAACTTTGGGGTTAATAGCTGAACTATTACTCAGCCAGTATCAGAGTGAAGTCACCAAGTGGTTGGCACTCATCATATCGAGTTAAAAACCAACGTGCTCTCTGCAGTAAGTGGATCAGGAAAACAAAGTGTTACTTTGGCAACGGACCGGATCGTCTCTCTTGAACATCAATCATGATCATTTACCAAAGACTGGTGGAAGAGCTCTGCTCCCCGCTGGGAGCCACTGAGACTCGGCGCCAGCGACCGTATGACAACATGCTAATACTCCTCCTTCAGCCTCCCCACTGTTCCAGTGTCCGTCACACTCCCTCCTTGTCCAACATTTGTCTCTTCTCATCCCCTATTTCCATCAACGACTTCCAGATCAAAGATTCCAGGCACAACTTGGCCACTTGCGGTAAAAGTTGGTCCTGTTGCACCTTGGTGCCCGTCGGCGCTAGATGTTCCAGAGGATTCTACCTGTTCAATCGCTGGTGATGGTTGCAGACTTTCTCAAACATGAACTCAAGAAGAGGTGAATTCTCCGATGGGTTCGTTGTGTTGTTCCGCTTTACGGCACATCGCAACATGTCTGTTGCTGTAGAAACAACAGCAGTTTACATGTGCTTTCAGCTCGGTACAACGTGAACGGTTCTGTTGCAACGTGCTGCTGGATTGTTGTCTCGCAAGTGGGTGCACGTCGTTCGCGCCTGGAATCTTTGGTCTGGAAAGGACTTTAGAGCTGTTTGTAGGAAAGTGACCCTCTAAATCCATCATATGTCTGCTGTTTTTGGCCACATCCACCCGCAGCGGTGCTGCGACACTAAAAGGCCCCGTGTATTCCCTGCTTCACTAGCACCATGAACGCACCATGCCCAAGTCGGGCTCCTAAGCTCTCATTTTCCATCGCTGTCATCCTCCCCTTCCTCCTCCTCTCTCATGCTCTCGCTGAGATTTCTTCCCTTTATTGGACGGTGCAGAAGCAGAACCACAAACCAATTTCAGTCACTCTTGCAATGAGGCTTGACGGGCCCAATTTGTCTCCCTCTGGGGCAATAGGATCCACTCCAGTGTCCCTCAAAATACCCATTTCTTCCAGGCCGAGAAGGAGCTTTTTGTTTGGTGACAATTGCGAGTGAGCTCTGCCAGTTTTCTCATTCAGACCTAAGTCCAGTGCTGCTGTGCTGCATGTTGGCAAACGACGGCATGTTTTGTGTGACAGGCACAGGGATGTTTGTTGGCTACAATCGAATTGTACATTGAGTGCCTTTCAACGACGCTTCCAAATGATTCCTAATCGTCTGTGTGATCGTTCAAACAGCGGAGCACACGGAAGAGACTGATGAGGAGTTGTTCTGAAGAAATACACAGAATCAAAGGTGCTAAATAGGAAGCTGTCTCTGGCTTGTGCCTTCACGGAACTCTGTGGCGAGCTGGTTGACCATCAGCAGAAACAGACACACAGCTCTTCATACTGGACCTGGCTGTCGAAGCCATACTTTGTATTTTCCCCTCACTTGCTGTAAATACCTGCTGTACTTTCATAAACCTGCCGCACACCCTCCATCCACCACCAGAGGTCAACAGCCAAATTCAAACTGTCTCTTGATGACCGCTCGGCTCGTAACGTCCAATAAAATCGGCACCTGCCTTTTTCCTTCTGGTCTGATCTGCCACTCACCATCTGCTTTCACTTGCCCCCGGGCTGTGATTTAGACGTCTCCGCCACATTACAGTCTTTGCCGGCTAACAACTGACAAACGTTTGGTTTTACATCTCCCTGGACGCGCTGACATCGCTCATCCGCTCTTCATAGTCTCATAAGTTTCCATTTCTGAAATGTCGTCGTCCCGATTAAACAACAGAGCTGCTACGGTTTAGTTTTACCAGGTTTAAGCTAGTGTGTGCATGTGTGTGTTGTTTTACTTCCCTGAACTTTCAGCGAGGTAATGGAACGACTTAAAGCTATGATAGTTCTCCAGATGTTGAAGCTTCATAGGCCTCATAACACACACGCAGAGCGCAGAGCATCCCACAAACACCCTGAGATTGGGTGGTAATGGCATTATGGGAAACAGGATTACAAACAGCCAGAGATCATTTGGAAAATGTACAACACAAACAGATATCAGCTCGGTTCCGCGAATGGAGAGTGACGAAAGTAAAGAAAATAAAAGAGGCAAGTGTTTGCTGCTGTTGTCTGTATTTCACAGAGATCTGAAACCCTGACTGGGCAAACACAACATAATGTGCCTTTTCCAGAAAACAAATAGCTTCACGGACGTTTGTTCCAGCAGTTCTAGACACATAAACCAGGAGGAGGATGTTTAGCGTCTGTTGGGGGGGGCTGAAGGGGTCGGAGACTTTGTCCAACTTCGGCGCGTCAAAGAGGCAAGAGCTGCCCCTTCGTTGATTCTTCTCACACACTCGTTCACATCCTCCCTTTCCAGCCACGTGGTATTTTCATCGAACCTGCTAACACTCATTGTGTCTCTGTGGGAAACGTCATGTTTCTGACTGACGTGAATACAACAACCACTCAGTTTGCCTCATCGAACAGTGTTAGAAATCCAGTCAGTCATATGTATCGATTTCTTTGTAGTTTTCAAGTAAAATCAGGTGACGCGAGATGAAGAAAGAACGCTGCTCATGTCGAGTGAATGCGTCCGTCCCGACTGCCCATAGATGTGACCTTCTGTGAGCGACCTGCTGAAGAGCTTTAGCTCCATCCTGGTATTCTCCAGTGTCCGTCTCCTGAGGCGAGGTGCTTACTTCGCTGCCTTTGTTTCAACCGTTCTCTCAGTCCGTCTCAAACTCGTCATCTCTCACATCCTGACAGTGTGTTATGAAGTGACGCTTCCGCGCTGTGGCGGTCAACTCATTAGACGTATTACGTGTCCTTGTCGGCCGTCGTACATCTCTGCTGGTTCCATCCTTCAGAGATGCAGCCGTTCTTTATTGATTCCCGTGCGTTAAGAAAACAGTAGTTCAGAGTTACTCTAACAGCCCGTCTCTCACAGCAGAGTGTAAAGGAGAACTGTGGCTCAATATCTCATCACAGGCCGGCACAATACACACACACGCACACACACGCACACACACTCACACACATAATGCAGTGGGAAAATTGCTAAAACTACCCCACTGCCAGAGCGAGGCCCGGTGCTTTTTAATTGATGCTTCGGTCCACCTTGGATGAGAGCTATTGATTGGTCACACAAACCTAGGAGCACAGCCAGCGCGCACACACACACACACACACACACACTACCACTCCTCCACCCCCGTGAGTTCAAGCAGCTTCCTGGGAAATACAGAATCCAACAATCACTAGGAAATGGCTGCCCAAATTGTTTATATATATATAGCCGGCGCAGAGAGTGCATCAGGCGAGGGATTCTTTTTCCACATTAAAAAGAGGAAATATTTATTAGGACAGCAGAGCGTTTTTTTTTTTTTTTTTGGTTGTTGTTTTGTTTTTTTTTGTCATTTTGTTTTTGTTTGTTGGTCGCTTTTCTTTTTTTCAGCACACCGAGGAGGACACGGTCACGCCGCAGACACGCTGCACAGTGTGTGTGATCTTTGAGAAACTTATCTGTGGATGTGAGGATTTTGACTTGGGTTTAATGAGTTGTTTTCTCTCTCTCTCTCTCCTCTCTCTCCCTCTCTCTCTTTCTATCTCTCTCTCTCTCCCTCTCTGATGAAGCTTTCAATAAAAAAAACATGGGAAAAAATCACCAGGGAGTGTCGTTATTTTTCTAATCTGCATTGGAAGTGTTTGTGTCATTGCGGCGAGCTGTTTTCTCATCCGCAAGCAATTATTATGCACCCAACGTTCTCTAAATAACATGCACAGAACCGCCATCTTCTCCACCACCTATTATCCGTATGACTAAATTGCAGCGGCGCCAAAAGAAGGACCCATTATTATTATCATCATCCAGCCTGACAGCACCGGCTGCACACTGACCTTGTGTCTTCGCATCCTCCTCATAATTACAGCCTTCACAAATGGAGCTAATACCTCTCGATGGGATTTCCCCCCATCGCATTCACACACCCTTGATTGGACGTAAAGTGGTCATAATCAAAGATGGAGGAGCCTGCCGGAGGAAGAAGTGGATCGATGGCAATCAATCTTGTTCTTCACTCTCGTTTAGGCCCAATCAATTGCTGTCCTTGTCACCTCCTCGGGACGCCTGTACCGTCGATAGCACAGCTGCACCGTTTTCCACTGCCTGAGTTGTCTCTGCGAGATCAAGGCAACAAGGCCGGCCCTCCAAGACGAAGGACGCCATCGTGGAGAACAATTAAGTTCTGGTTCGAGGGTGTGTGTGTGTGTGCGTGTGTGTGAATTCAGGCGACGTCAGGATCTCAGCGCCTCCTCCTGTAAATGAGTGGAGACAGAAACTGACACTGGTGAGTGTTTAAACTCGTCCTAGAATCTTAGTCTTTAGATTCAAATATGTTCTGTATTTGATTGTTTTTTTAATTTGGAAGTTAAATGTGGGAAATGAGTGAAATGTCAAAGATTCAATGTCAGTCCCTCAGAGCCAAGCAGGCTCCTGATCTAGACTCATGTAGCAGCTGAGCACCACAAGGGTGCAGCAAACCAGCACAGATGTTGTCTTGTCTGCACACACACACACACACACACACACACACACACGTGCACATAGACGTCAGTGCATGCAGATGAAGGACATTTCTACAGTGAAACGTATCTCTCATCATCTGCTGCGTTGATAAGTAGCTTTGTGAGGAAAAGCCAGTACACAGTATAAGACACGTCTATGGGTCTTTATTGTTTGACTGATGCATATTTGTTTTCTGGATTGGTTCTTTGCTGACAATGTCCATCACTGACAGGAGCTTCAGTGTGACGCCGCAGATAAATCCCACACAAACTGACTGAGTGAGTATATCTGGAAACATTTCATGTGATTTGTTTTAACACACGTCTCAGGAATGACAGAGCTAATTCAAGAGGAAGCTTTTGTGTCGCGGCGAACTAAAGGCAAATGACATTAGTTGGTTCATTTGGCCACACGTCATCGTCAGGGCGTCATAACTGCAAACACAGCACTCTGAATTACACGAGCCGAGCACCAGTAATTAGTTCTGGCCATTATTTTGGTTCCAAAGGTTACCGGCGACAAATGGGTCATGGAGAATCATGAGAGGGGGACACGGCTTGTTGTTTTCTGTTTTGTTTTTTTAGTGCCTCACCAGTCTTAATAGACTCTTCTGTGAAACTGGTTTGATTGCAACTGGGACCTCGCTGACCCTGAGCGTGTGCATTCAGTCAGCAGATCTGTGATGTCAGCAAACACAGACACCCAGGGCTACATTATTAGTCCACAAAGAGAGACCTAATTAACCAAAGGGAGGATGTGCACCGCTGCGCGATAATCTGAACAACGCCCACAAGAGGGTTGCTGTTCTGTTTTTTAGGGTGACTTCATTATTTGCTTAATTGAGGGATATGTGAACATTAGGACAGTAAACCTCATCACAGGAGCTACATGTGGAATTTCATTAGTGAGGAAATGTATGACTCATTTTACATAATGACATCGATTATATTATCATGCATAAGAATTATGTCCATCATTTGGAACAAACGCAGTGGGAGAATGACGGCAGTTTATTACACCAATCCAATCAGTCCAATCAGAAAATGAGTCAGAGGATCAGCTAATAGAGTTTGTCGATGAACCTGCTGGTTCTACATCGACTAATTCACCATAGGAGGTGGGTATGTCTGAGATTACAGGGCTTGAGCTTTATTTGTCGATAGTAACAGGCAGCGTACTGCACTACTTGTATCACTGATGTCCGTCTATGTCTCTCCAGCAGGCGCAGTGAGTGGGAACGGGAGACACGTCATCCTCACACTCCCAGGACAGTAAAATAAGACAAGATATTCCTTTAATTTTCCCACAATATTTGCAGCAGTGGGACAAAAACAACAACAAAAAAACGTTTTAACACTTACACAGTACACATACGGTATAGATGTATGTATAGAAAAAAATACATATAAAGAAGACAAAATAAAATATGAAAGACATATTCCAAGTCAAAATACAAATAGATGAAAAAAAGAAGAAAGAAACGAGCCTACTTGTGTACATACACCAAGGAGGATTCAGCAAATATTCAGATGGACTGTATTCTACCATGTACTGCATGAGTATATATGGTACATACAAAACAGTGCGGTTGTGAATAAGAAAAGTATTGCACATGTAGTTTAGTAGTAAAAAAAAAATCTTTTGAGCTGTTATTTGAGGCTCAAGTACCAACATGTTTCCCTCCTGCTTTAAATGTGACTCTGGTGGTTGGAAACAGACGACGCCTTCTCTCCAGGCAGTGTTTATTTCCGACACTAGAGGGCGTCTGTGGGCTGACTTCGGAGCTCGTGCCTCAGATATAACTGATACCAGCCATTTCAGGGACTGTGCCCGTCAAGCTGACAGGAGAACAAATAAAACACACTTGCACCTACATTCACAATAAAGTCCCTGCGGCTACACTCGCCCACGTCTGCATTTTCAATATTCCCATGATGAATTGTTATCATTGTGTTCCAGGAATTGGGAGCACGGCCAGAGACTATTGAAGTTTTCAGTGACATTATTGGAACAATTGCGTCCCAGGAGATCCTGGGGGCTGCACAGAGGCTATTGTTCCCCAGGTGGCAGAGCCGGGTCTGTGCGAACGTCCCTGCTCTGCACTCTGAAGACAATAAGTGGTAATTGAGGAGGAGAGGAAAACCAGTAGCTCATGTGTTTTGACGTTAATGCCTCATTTCCTGTCACCGGCACTTCTGTCGCCAGTCAAGAAGTTGATGAGAAATAATAAATCCTACTTTTACGTAAAGGATATGGAATCATGATCTGTATGTGGAAATAAATATAAATCATCCTCTTCGGTTCGACAAGAACATAGGACACGTGAAATTGGAGATGAGTGATTGAGATTTGATCACTCAGATGCATCAGCATCAGGCTGTGACAAAGAAAATCTCCTTCCGGTCCAGTCCTATTCTGCTTTTGTTGTTGTTTTCAAATAACTATAAGTTCCTACAGCTGCCCCTTACTTCAATGTCTCGTGTGCGTTTCAGAAAAATTCGAGATGTCACATTTAATTGTAATTATGGAAAGGAATCAACTTTTTCCATTCTTGAGTGTTTGTGTTTGAAGGTGTTGGGATGGACACACGCAGCAGATGAACACTGGAACAGTTTTACCTTTGTGTGTGGGTGAGGAGGAGGAGGTGGAGGGGGAGAGGTCGTACGTATGTGCAGCACTTCTTTACTGCTATCATGACAGATACAAATATAAATATCTGACCTGTTTTCAGACCCCAGGGAGATGAGCACATCTGTATTTCTATATACTGGATTCCTGTTTGTACCTGCTATGTTTTGAACACAGATATTTTAGGAGCGACTGTTGGGATGTTTGTGACGTAGATGCGTGCTGCTTAATATTCTTTATTTTCCCTTTTTTTTTTCTTTTTTTACACAGCCCACTTACCAACAGCAAAGCCTCTGAGGTTTAGATTCACTGCAAGTCACAAGGTACGACCCCCTATGCTGAGAGATGAGACTTCTCAAAAAAGACTGTAAAAAGAAGAAAATCCTCTTTCCACCTGGACTCAGAGTAGTATGGTTTGTTTTTGGAGGACAGGTGAAAAACACCCAGAAGTTTGTGAGGTCAAAGGTTAAAGTTATGGAAGCAGACAGAAAAAATTGAATTGGAAATAATGGAGAGGGAGAGAGAGAGAGAGAGCAGAAGGCAACACAAAATCTAACCACTGTGAGTTGTGAACATCACACATTTCCATGTACTATTAAATGATAAATACTGTGTATGTGTATTGTATGAAGGAACCTCTGTAGTTACTTTTTAAAACTTTCTCTGCTTGTTGCTTGATTATTCCACTGTGAGATGGCCCTGTGCAGAGAAGTTCTTTTCATTGCATTTGGTCTTGGTAGAGGAATCGAACCATGACCCAATATACCACATATATACATATATCAAATTGTCCTATATACAGGCCTTGTCAGTGTTTCACAAAGAAATGACTTCTTTCCATAGGAACCATCAGGAGGATCTCTGGAGGACAGAGTGTGTCAGGACGTGCAAAGTCTTCGTTGTTGAAACTGAGCTGTGTGTTTACACAAAGCTGTGGCATTCACAAGTTAAAGACCAGAGACTCATGAAAGCAGGAGGACAGGAGCCCCAGACAGTTACAGCGGACTCCCTGACAACCTGCTGAGAAGCACGAGGTTACCACACACACACACACACACACACACACACACACTTCCCGGTGAGTCACACTGCAGCTGAAACAATGACTGTTATAGACTTTTGATGAAAAAAAATATGTTGTGTTCAACTTCACAGTATATATATATATATACACACACATACACACATACATACATATATATATACAGTATTGTGGTTCCTCTGTCCGTACTTTGCCCACTTCAGGCCGTGTGTTGTGTAGTGATGAACGCTGCGTCTACCAAATGTCATACCCTTCATACCCATACTCACCAGCAGGAATAACAATGGAAGGTGGACGTGGTTAAAGGCGACAAGCAGGGGAAATACCAATCTATAAATACGTTACAAGTGCTGTGTCTGGGTCTGTGAAGTGTTCACGACCCAGGCGGTTGAGGAGTTGAGACTGTGCTGTGAAATGCAGAAGAGGAATGAAACAATTTCACGTGCAATTGCACACACAAATAGACGCACACTCGGCCTCTAAACTTTATACTACTTCAGCGGATCTCCTCACACATGCTCCCCAAACTCAGCCCTGTGTTTCCTGAGCGCCGGAG
Organism: Aeoliscus strigatus; assembly: GCA_901007665.1. Classification (NCBI taxonomy): domain Eukaryota; kingdom Metazoa; phylum Chordata; class Actinopteri; order Syngnathiformes; family Centriscidae; genus Aeoliscus; species Aeoliscus strigatus. The sequence continues at coordinate 83,754 of CAAKHB010005494.1, read as the reverse complement.
ACTGTACGAATCTCTCCAGAGTTATGGTACATTACTTATGTCTGCAGCAGACAAACCCTCCGCTGAACTTCAAAGACACATGTGATGGACTGAAGTCTGCATGTGTATTTGTAATTATGCAAACTTGTGTTCAGGCACACACATTCTGTACCGTTACTGTCAGACAGTGCACGACTTCATTTCTGCATTGATATCTGAGAAAGAAACTTCTGCATCTATCTATCTATTGTATCTCGTGTATTTAGCCGTTCACGTTGCCATTGTACGTTTTCTTTAATTGTACAATTACCTGAATTATTCAACGGCTCTGTTGTTTGACATGCAGTGCTCTGGGCCAGTAACTGCTAACGACGGAGCTGAAGGCCAATAATCACAGACGGAACACTGGCCAACATCAACAGAGCTGCACAGAAGTGCCTCACCTGCCCCCGTCAGTGTTTCATTCTTCCACTTTGTTTTTCCTCCCGTTGGCCCGTCATCCAGCCCAAGTGAGTGTGTGGACTTGTATTATTTGTGTTACAGGAGCATAAGTTCATTTACACAGTCAAACTGTGGGGATGAGGGCGAACAGTCCCTGTGACGTCTCCAGGAAATGAATGTCAGTCAGCGCGCCGTCCTCTGAAGAGATGGAAACGTGTGTTTGGGCGGTATCGCAGAAAAAGGTCGAGCAGCTCCGCGTATGCCACGGTTGCCATGGTATCAGCAGGACAACATGCATACACACTGGGGAGGGTGAAGACGTGCAACCTGGAGCTGGCAAAGCTCTGCTGGTTAACGTCTTATGATACTGGATTAGAGTTCAAGGACATTCCTTACTGCATTTCCATCAAAGTACAGAGGACTGTAAGAGGAATTGACAGCTGAAAAATAAGAGCGCGAGATGGGATCGGCACAAACTGAGTGGTGGTGTGATGGATACAGTCTGCAGCTGCTGTAGTTTCAACATCTGGAAGCCTCATTTGGTTAAAAAAAAAAAAAAGGTCTGGATGGGTTTCAGTGTCTCCATAAAAGTTATTATAAATGCAGTATATGAAGAAGAGGTTTGGAGTATGTTGATGGGAGATCAGACAAGACAAGACGATTTACTGTTTCAAGTCAACAGAACAAAACAAACTGTGTTTCTGATCCGACTATTTTAAACGTCACTCACATTCAAACCCAAACAGCATCCACTCTTTGAGCAGCGAGACCAATAAGGTCTGGTCTTCATCCAAATAAAGCACAGTTGTATATTATTTTTGGATTTTCCATCTCAAGGTAAAAAAAAAAAACAACAACAAGAACAACAACAAACTCTTCTGTTTGGTAAATTTAGGACGCTGTGGTGGTGGAAGAGGAGACCCGCAGTCACAAAAAAGTCACCACATCCTTCTATGTGCCACAGCTTCACTCTAAAGTTGGATATTACAATTTATGGTTGCATTCTTTCCAAATAGTTGGCATTCTTTGTCACTCCACTTTCCTCCTCCAGCACGCCACAAATGGCCTCAGTCACAAGACTGAGACAATAGACCCACAATAGACCCACTTGAAAAACGTCCAACCCTGTGTTTTTCTGGCTGATTCCAGGTGACCAAACACTTTCCTCTGGACAGCAACAGTAGCACCAGTGGGTTTTCCTCCAATCCTGCCGCTCCCAGCTGCTGCTATCATTGTTCTCGCCCGCTGGCCACTGGTCAGATTAGAAAACAGAGCTGGGGTCAGTCGGAAAATTGCAGCTCGATAAAACCAGATGGACCAACACACACTCTGTATTTCTGCGACTCTTATCAGATGGGAGGCGTTCAACCTTTTCACCTCACGCCACTAACAATGTCTCTGTGCTCCTTTCTGTCATCCACCCACAGCAGAGAAGGAAACTTCACCTCACTTAGCAGCTGCACTTAAAACAAAGAGCTTAGGCAGCAACTTGAATATAAGTTGAGCCATAATGGAAAGACATTTTAATGAGACTGGGTGATACTGCTCTGGAAACAGACGCAGCCTGGTTCATTTCCTCTGCAGAGTTTTTTAACAGAGCCAGTACACAGGGAAATGGGCTGCTTTATGTAGAATGTCAGAATATATAGTCCCGAATGGATATCTGTGGTCTATACTTCCTACTCCCACTCAGAATGTGATCGTAGCTTCTACAGTTTTTGGTTTTGTTTTGTTTTTTTAAACTTCCTTTTGCTAAGCTCTTATGGCTCGCGGCCGTATGGCACGTTCACTGTAAACCGCTGGCCTTTGGATTGAATCCACCCACCCAACCCATGATTTCTTAATCTCGCTCTGAAATAATCATCAAGGAGCCTCTTTCTTGAGATTTCAACATTGAACTGAAAAATTCAAAGCCCTTTCAGGTCAGGAGCGCATTTCAGAGAGAAGGTTTAGTGAAAAACCCTGACTTTGTCGATCGGGGAATGGGGAAAACTCTAATATATGTTTTGAATAGTTCTTGATTTGGTTTCAGTCGATCAAATAAATGAACAGTTAACACTCAGTTCACTCAGCCTGCCCCTGGTCGTCACATTGGTTTTACAAAGATGGAAGTACTTCTAAGATCAACACACAAAACCGACTTTATTCCTTTTTCTGTGTTTTAGGTCCTTCTGTCACCAAGACGACCAGATACAAAACTAAACAGGAAAGAAGAAACATTAAGCTTGATAAATCAGGTAGGTTTGTGTGTGTTTCACGATGTAAATACGTTCTGTTACTGTCTAACACTGCCTCTCTGTTTAGGTTTGTGTTGCTGAGACATAAACACTGTTGTTGTGTTTGCTTGTAATTATGGTGGGAACCAGCTGGAACGTTAAGTTGGAGGGAATCACCAGCGTAAAAGCTGACAGACACACAGCAAATCCTTTGTTTCAGGGAACGATATGTTGGAGCTGCTCGCATGTCACATCATGACTGACAAATATGATTTGTTATTGATTTCATATTTTCCTTTTTGTTTTTATCATTACAAATACACATTTGTATAATGTTAATTATTTTAATTTTATTTGGAAAATAATGTCGCGCTCACATGTCAGATTCCATCATCGCTTCTCGGCCTTTTAGCCGCTATCATGTGTAGATTCTGTTTTCATCAGTTAATCAGTTCAGTTAATATCTGATGCTACACATGAAGTCGATTTTTGGCAATAGGAGATGGAAAATGGCTTTGCTTTGTCCACTGAAGGAATTTCCCTCGGGCATAAATAAAGCACTGCTAATTATTCCGATTCTGAACGCAAGTTCACACGTCAGTGTAATTACCACTTGGGGCAGCAGAGGCCACTGTTGCTTTGCAAACATTACATAGGCGTCCTTTAATCACTGGGCCAGAGTTCTGTTCCTCTGAGTCGTGTCTCACATTTGAGTTCATGACGAAATTCCAGCAAGAAATGAATTATTAAAGTCTGATTTTCCAAAATGTCTTAATCATCCTGGTGTCAGGGGAGGAGGTGGGAGCTCTGCGGAAGAATCACAGTGAAAAAACTGGCCGTCACTTCGTTTGGATAAGCACACACATCTGGCAAAGAACATAGGTGGTTGGCTGCAGAGTGAACGCCGACTTCATTAGAAGGAAATGTGACTCTGATGCTTTTGTTCAAATAAAGAAAAAAACACCTCATCTGGACTCAGAGTACAGAGACATCGGTATTCACCAGTGACGTCTGTGAAGCTGCTTGTGTTCATCGTAGGAAATTCCACCAGCAGCTCGTTTGATGTGCAGGCTGCAGTTCAGTGGCTGTGTGTTTGAGACGTGATGTTGCATTCTGTGTAGATGCGCAGGCTGCGAGGAAACTTACAGAGGTTCAGTGTCTCTCTTTTTAAAGGGTTTTCCATTTTCACAAAGACAAGCTGAGCTTCCATTGAGCAGATGATAAATGCACATTCACAGTCCTGGTAAATATATATAGTGGCAAGGGGGGGAAAATGAAGAGGAAAATTTGAAATGGCCCTTTAATGAAATCCATATTAACTGATGACCTAGAAACTTTTTTTCTTAAAATGTCTGATGTATTTCTTTCTGGCACATTTTTAAGCAGACATCCTAATGCAGGTAGTTTATAGCTGCATTAAGAAGTAACTTTCATTTTATACTGAATAGCTGTCAGTATTTTTTTCCCTCTCCATCAATCTCTTTTTCTGCTTACACATGAGTATTGTGGTTCCTCTCTATTGTCTAACATTACACACCACGCGGCCACGGCTCAGTTTCTGCTCCTTATCAGTGTCGGGTCATGGTGGTATTTCCTGCCTGTAACAAGAGCAGAAGGTGGCACAGGATGAGTGCTGCTTCCTTTCGCTGGCACACCCAACATGCACCGGCTGGATCCATCCACTCCGCTCCGCAGTCAGAGGAAGTGGAGGGTTGGTCCCCCCCCCACCCCCCCCCACTTCCAAAAAAATAAAAAAATTAAAATCCAGGTCATGTTTGGAGCCAATGGTTCATACATCTGTGTTCCTGAGATCAAAGTTTGCATGTCGCTAACTAGTGATCAGCTGGAAAGAGGTTCCCTGGCAAGTCATTTGATCTTCTCTGAGCTAATTGTTCATTCTGAGGGTTCACGAGGAAATGTGTGTGTGTGTGTGTGTGTGTGTGTGTTAATAATAATCTGAGTTGGTTCACAGGACATTAAATGTTTCTTTTTGTTGTTGCTCAGATATCACAGGAATTTCAGAGCGTAATTAAATCTGAAAAAAAAGACTGTTGTCAGCAAACTGTTTTATCAGTCGAAGTCTGCCTATGTGTTCTTGAACGCTGTTCAAATATGTCTGAAGCTTCTTTGTGTGGCCCTCTGGGCAGGGTGGGCTCTTTGTGGCATTAATGTCTGTCACCAGTTTTATTGAGTAAAGCTTATTCGGCTCCATCTTGGTGCAGCCTTTCCCATGGGAAGTGAGCAATCCTTTCTCTTCAGGGAGAATCTGCAGATGTTTGTAAATAAGTATGCACACGGCTGCTGAGACCAGCGAGGACTCGCCCTTCAAACACTCGAACGATGTCGAATGTTTATTAGAAGTGGGTTCCTTGGGAAACCATGATCACTGGGCTTGCTCACTAAAAGTATTTGGAGTGCAGCCCATTCCGTGTCTTTGGGAACTAACGCCCATCCCCTACATCTCCGAGCTATAGCCCATCATGAGTCAAATGTAAATCAGAAGCTGCTGTGGGAGTTTCGCAGCCTTCACTGGAGCCTTTTCAAAAGGAAGGATCTTCAAGAGCGTAAATTTCAGCCAGAAAAGATTGCAGGTGAGGAGCCAGTGAAGAGTAAGACGCTGCAGGCTCTGTGTTTGGAGGCCTCGCTCGCAGCTCTCAACTTCATACATGCTGGTTCCTGTACAACAGAACTCCCACTAGAAAAACAAGCTCCACCGCACAGATGACACATATGACTCATTTGACCCACCTTCTTCCTGCTTCCTCCTCCAGCCTCTGCTCTCACTGTGTCACACACTCATACGCCTTGTGCACTGTTGTCTTTGCTCTGATAAGTTATGCTCTTATGTACCTGTGTTCACTTTTTAGACAATGAAATATCTCCACTCAGTCCCGTCAGTGTCTTTTCTTCTTCACAAACGTCACAGGAACAAACTATGAGACATCATATAAAGGAGAAAAAAAAATCTATGTGTGTGTGTGTGCGTCTGATAATCTCCCTCAGTGTTTGAAGTTAAAACTGAGGAAGAGGTACTTCTACATAAAACTGTACATAAAACACATATAATCCCTTTAACTGGCAACATGAGACTTATTCGATTTGTGCGTAAGTGTGTTCTGTCCCATACTGAAACATTTTAGTGGGGGCAGGGAGATTCAGTGCTCCCCTCTTCGCCTAAGTGTTCCTTTCTCTGTAATTTGGGTTTGGAGCAGCATGACCCTCATCATCATCTCTCTGCTCTCACCACATTAGCTACCCCCC
>CAAKHB010005494.1:0-66318 GCA_901007665.1 Aeoliscus strigatus | reverse complement strand
GTTGTTTTGTTGTTTTTGGGGGGGGGGGGGGTGATGTGTGTGTATGTGTGTGTGTGGGGGGGGGGGGGGGGGGGTCACACTGCCAAAGTGTCCTATGAAGACAAAAACACAGCCCAGTGACCCACCATCCCACATACTTTTCCTTCCCAAAAGCACAAAGACGTGCCCCCTGTGGGTTCACCTTTGAGAAGCATGGCTTATTTCCTGTTTTGCAAAGACAGACTGTACGTTTGGTTGTCTTCTTCGTACGAGGATGTGAACGTACTGGGGGGGGGACGCACATTGGCCGTGGTAGTCTAAATGATTCCAGACATGCCGGATTATGTGGTTTACTTGTTTGCTCCTGAGGGATTTGGATGGACAGCAGATCAATTCATTCCTTCCATCCATGTCATTCGTTTCCTACTTTTGTTCCCAGACGTTGCGTTCGTCACTCATCGAGCTGCGTAGGGAAGCAAACCGCATGATAGACACATTTTAGCGTCCTTGAACAGACTCTCTGTGTCGTTCCCTGCTGCGGAGCTTGACGACTTCTGTGCACGTCTTTACCTTGTCTGTCCCTTGGTCTCTTTCCTTCCCCGAGGCAGCAGCTAATGACTGTCCCACTGCACCGAAACCCTGTCATCCAGCTGTACGTGCACCAGCACAGACACACAAAGACAGTGTCGATGTGACACTCACCAACCAGCAGTCACTACCCATTCGAGCTGAAAATATTCAACCTTGTACAAACAACAGCGTGCGTAAGGTGGAAAGAATTTTCTACAAATGATATACAGTTATTGTTTCACATTCCTCACATAGGATGTTGGCAGAGAGAAGGTCTTCACTCTGAAACCTGAGCACCACAAAGGTTACATCTGCTGTCTCACATGGTCTCCAGTTTTTCCTGGAACTTATAGATCTGAATCACTCATGACCGCCTGACTCACCTCTTTGGAGAGGGGCTTACTGACCCTATGACACACACAGGGCGGGGGGTTGGAGAGGTGGGGCCCTGCTATCATCTCTGATGCCACCTGCCTGTGTGCGTTGGCAGGCGACAGATGTCTGATCGTTGTGCTGTGACAGACAGCCACAGGCAGTCAGCCACAGTCCCAGAGGCTGTGGTCCGATCCGAGACGTGACACGAGCACAGCGATGACAGTGAGACAGTCAGCCAGCCGTGAGCCACTACTCTGCTTTCTTTATCTTCTAATGGGGAAGAGGGAAGCAGAGTGAGCAACACATTATTTGAGAGAAGGAGGCTCAAGGCTTTTTTTTTTTTTTTGGTTTAACCAAAAATCTCCTGTATAATTTAGCTCATCCAGATTTAGGCCTTGGAAAGACTATGAGGGCGTTCCTCAGGCGGGTGGGGCTAAGTAAGGGATAATAGTGGAGCGGTGTTGAGCACGGAGCAGTAGACAGAGAAATGCCTTTCGTCCCTGGGGGGAAACGTTGGGCTAGACTGCAGAGGAGGAGGAGGAGGAGGAGGAGAGGTGAAGGCAGCTGCTTTCCAGATGTCAGATCATCAACCCCATCAAGACTGGACAGCCTGATGGCATGTGTGTGGGTATATGTGTGTGTAGGAGAGGCTCTTCCATTGGAGATTTGTTGCTCGTCTAGCAGTGACACGACAAGTGTGTGTGTGTGTGTGTGTGTAAAAACTGGTCTTTGTTGATGGGGTTAGGTGAAGGTTGGGCTGCGTATCAGTTTCAGTTACTGGGTGGCTAAACCAGGGCACGTTGATGCCATATGCTCAAAAGCTCTGCTAATGTGCAATATACACACACGCTGTGTGTGTTTGAGTGTGCGTGCATGCTAAGTGACATGAACAATCTGTGAGGTACACAAAACAGGTGTCACGTCCACCACAGCTTAATGAAATCCAGCGGAGGAGGCTGGGCGGGAATCAGTCCAGCTGTTGTTGCAGTCGCTGGGAAGCAGCATCACATTACAAATATGTCGCCGTGTATGTTTTGAGTGGATCCGGTTTATTTATGTGCTTAGGTGTGTTTTTTCAGTGTGACAGAAGAGCGTAATTAGCCAAATCGATAATAGTCAGAGCATTCCATTGATGAGATTTAGCACAGGCTGTAAGAGGACAGTGAAATAAATCAACAGCTCCCTCACTCTGATTCATTAAAATCTGAACATTATAGTCCTCACGATGGGAATTTATACCTGTGGTCTAAACATACATATGTAGCAGACCTGATAACCTGCTGAATGCACGTGATTCTGCCGGGGATTTTGTTGTCCTGAACTTGGATGACTTTGTCGGAGTCTTGTCACTATGCAGTCAGCCATATGATGCATTATGTTTGCCGTGTTTTCTCGGTTTAAAAAAGTTTCTTTGGAGTGGGATTGGCCACGTCTCCCCACGCTAGAAGACAAATTTGTTTACACATCTCAACAGTCTGATTCACAAAGTTTCTGAACCCGTTTGTCCCAAACCAGTCTGTCACACAGTTCAGTCCATGTGAAAAGAAACAAAAAGAAATATCTGTTGGCTTTGATCTGAAATATTAACGAATGGCTGGGTGGGGCAGTGTTGAAGCTTTTACACAGAACTAGAGGAAATGTGCTTCCAGAATGCCTCCAACGCCTCAAATTCTTCTCAGCAGGTTTCATAACTTCCTGTGAGCTTCTTTTTAACATGTTTCCATAGAGTGAAATGAAACCTCTGGTTTATCCCTCAAGCCAAAGCCCAATAATAACATGTTTGATGTGTATATGTGCATTTTGTCCTGTATAAATGTCCTAATATAAGATGTGTCAGTGTATTTGAAAGCCAACGTATGTGCGTGTGTGTGTGTGTGTGTGTGAGAGAATTTCCAGATAGATGATTTGAATTCACTTGTTTTACTTCCAACATTCAAGCAAAGACAAATTGTCTTTGGAAAGTCTTCACCCACAGTTCATCTCATCCACGCTTGTGACTTTAAATCTCGCTCTGAGTAAAGCGGTAAATTGCCTTTGACAAGCACGAGGAATTTGTTGTGTAAGGAAGCTGACATGATGCCAGAGATTTGTGTTGGCGAGGTACTTGTAAGCTCAATGACGCTGGGGGAAGAAATGCGATGATAACAAGTGTGTCTGAGGCAAACGTTTTTCTGTCGACAGCACAGGATTCTACAGTTGTTTGTGCTGTCTTGTCTATTTAAAGCTGCAACCTGCAGTTTGAATTTGGAGCACAGTGAGTCCTTTGAGAGGTATTAGTGATGTGTGTGCTGTGGAGACTCTGACATCTGACCGCTGAACGTTGTGTGGCGCTGTATCTTCCTGTTGACGTGAAAGTGAAGTTTTTATGGTACGATTGAGCCACAGACTCATTGTTTGCGTTATTTGCTTGTTTGCACATCCAGAGGTGAAAGAGTATGAGCCCCCCTTCGGGAACTTGCGGGAGCACCCATGCGTGGAGAGCATGAAGGACAGTGTCCTGCGAGACAGAGGAAGACCTGAGATCCCCAACAGCTGGCTCAACCACACAGTAAGACGCCAACAAACACACACAGTACTTCTGCTTACAAAAAGCTGCAGCTTTCAAGACTCAGTAGGCTTGTCAGGAAATCTGGTTCTGTCCTGGAAGTGTAGCGGAACTCTCTGGTGGAGGTGACTTCACATGGGTGATGTCTCTGGTCCCCTGCACGTCAGTCAGGAGACATATCAGAGCAGGTCAAAGCGTTCTGCTGACAAATATCCTTGTTTTCCTGTGCTGGTGTGAACAAAAATGGCAGTGACTACCTCTTCCCTCCAACACTCAACAGAGATAAGGGGAATTAAAATAGTGTATCTGTTTGACAGGAGGAAAACATAAGGACACAGTCTGAAACTCACATTTCAGCTTTAGGGAATAATAATATGTCATTAATGCCGCAAATGAGGAGTGTTTACTTATCATATCTGTGCTCCACTACTCCCCCTGCAGGGCATTCAGATGGTGTGCGCCTCAATAGAAGATTGCTGGGACCATGACCCTGAGGCCCGTCTGACCGCCCAGTGTGTTGCCGAGCGCTTCGATGACCTGGAGTACGAGGACAAGCTGTCTGATCGCTCCGACTCAGAGGAGAAGATCCCTGAAGAAATCCTGATAGTGGATGAGAAGTAGAGCAGAACCAGAATCACCGCCCTCCTCTGGGTGGCAGAGGAATTACAACCAAGCTGGTCAGGAGAGAAAGAGAGCGAGGGAAGTCCCAGGGGAGCAGATGTTTGCCGTGGATTTGTCACAGATGTGTCATAGGGGAGATTACTGAAAAAAGAGAGGTTTATTTTACTCTACATGCATCAAAGACTGGATCAAGTCAGAAACAATTGGGAATATAACATTTTAAAGCATGTTAACCAAAGACTTTTTGCACTTTATCAACATCTATGGACAAAAAATATCTCTATATATATATATTCAGTGTGTATTTTGTCTGGACAAGAAATTTCAGGTATGAAAAGGAAAATATATATATATATATTACATATAATATTATATATAACATTGATGGGTTAGATGGGAGAGATATTTTAAATATTAATACACTTATGTCCCCCTTTCAAAGTATACTTCACGGTTTTCGCCAATTTTCCTGATGGTCTTCTGTCACTTTTCCATTATCCATTTCCCGCCTCTACTCGACTCAACAATGGAGGACATTGAGGTGATTGAGAACGTGATACTGGTTTGTGTCTTTTTGTCACAGACAAGACAGAGGTCACAAGTGACGAGACAAAACTCACGTGAATCTCCCGATCTACTCGTTGCGTGTCACTGCATCCAGCTCTTTCTGAACCTTCTCACCAGCCACCACGGCGTCATTGTGTCTTCCCTCTGTCTTCAGTGACCAAACAGAGGCCGGCAATCTGTAGCTGTCACATTTTAGTATTGCCTCAGCACGCTTGGAACTTTGACAGACGAGGAACAAGACTACCGGGTAGCAGGTACCATCTCGAATGGAAATGCAAAAATAACAGAGTTGAGTGGAGCTGAGTTGGGCTAGAATGTGGAGAAGGGTCATCAGATACTGGAGACATCAGCCCATCCATGGCAGTAATCCACTGGGAACGCAAATCCTAAAGCCTGTTGAGATTATTTTACAAAAACGTCAGCCGTGTGTGTGTGCTTGCATGTGTATGCCTGTGTTACTCAGAGGAAGAGAGAAAACTTCAAAAGCAAACCTAGAGAATAAAGGAAAATGAGATACGTATGTATTAGGAATCTAAACTGAAAGGTCCAGCTTTTGTGACAGAGAGGGGAATTAATCCTGTACCTTGAAAGGAACTATATCAAAGTAATGTTTGTGTAAACGTGTAAAGCCATAATTAAAAGTGTTTGTGTTATTGATTATTGTTACATGCTAATCAGTAACATGTCTCCTCTTTGCCAATTTCCATGAAATTTGACAGACAGGTGGAGCACATGCTGAGGTAGAACTCATGCAATATGAAATATTAACTGGTGTTAATAAAACTGAACATGCTTATTTACAAAATTTGACTATTTGTAGTTGATTTTATTTTTGTATTTAGTGACACAATTTTCAAATGAAGCAGGAATTAGTGTGAATCTTGAGGACCCTTACCCCTTCCCTCCATGCAGATGCTTTCAGAAAATACTTATAATTGAGGCAAACAAATACAAATATGAAGTTCTACTTCTTGAAAAAAACAGTGCTGAGACACCACTAGTGATTCCTTATAGAGACATTTAAAGTCAGTGGGAATAAACATTGTTTGACACCATTACACCGAACAAATATCCTCTCTGTAAAACCATTTCGCATGCAGAAACATTCAGTATGCAGCATATGTAATGTTATAGTCTCATTACTCTGTATAATGTTTCACTTGAGATATTTATATCAATATTATCATAAATGTGTGGGTTCATTCATTGCTCTGGGGCTTGTAACAGTGAGCTTATGTTCTGGATCTGGCACAGCGTGACAGTTTGAGTCATGGTTGTGTGCCCATTTTCATCATTCAGCCACGTAAAAACCCAATTTTCCATCATAAAAACCTCAATGAGTACTCTTGTACATTTTATGTACAAGAGTACCTTAACCAGATAGTGGCGGAAAGTAAATCTTATTTCTTGATGCTTTAGGACTTTTGTCTCATTCCTCCACAGGAACTGTGTAGAGCTAAGACTCCTGCCATCGTCCAGAATTTCCCTGTATATGCTTAAGAGGTAAAAATGTGAATTAACTGTGGAAAAAAATCGTGTCCATCGTCAATGAGCAACAGACAGATGGGCACAGTGTCTCTAAAGGTAACGTGTTCAGTGAGTCTAGCAACGAGTATATCTTCGGCGGGTACTAATAGATATTTCCTCCTGAGCCCGTATCTGACTCAGGAGCACATCTGACTACGAGGGTGGCTTTCATCCTGCCTGTCTGTCTCTCTGTCTGTCTGCTGCTCAGTCAGCTGCTTTTAATTCATCCACTGACTCACAGCAGTGCTGCTAAAAAGGCTCCACTAAGCAAAAATTGACTGCTGAGACCAAACTATAAATCAGTGCACAGCAGGATGACGAGCTGCCAGGAAGGGAATGCAGGTAGAGCTCTGTGTGTGTGTGTGTGTGTGTGTGTTCTTTCTCCTCTGTCAGGAAACTTCCCTTCACTCAAACATCAAACACAGTCGTGCTGTGGCTCCGCTGAAGAGCTTGAAACACACAACAACTGCACTTGAGAACAGTGAGCTTGTCTTTATCAGCCGCTGTGGGCTGAGCTGTTGCCTCTTAGGAAGCCTTCCATGGCCTTTTCTACAATTTACATGCTCTATTTACATAATCTATGCCACGGGCGTGCTTGATGTGGGCTGCACGACTGATAAATTGGCTGCCACCTCCGGGTCGACATGCTGATGATAAATGATTTATAATTTTTGCATTATATATAGATTACCTCCAGGGTGTCAAAAGTAACATTTTGTTGTCAGTCTGCACAATCCAAAGCCAAAGTGCCAAAGCACCGCAGTCAGGGTGACAAAACATTTGTTCCAAATAATATCATCTCTGTTTCAGAAGCAAATTCAAATAAGCTTTTACCATTTTATTGTCGATAAAGAGAGCTGTCTATGCAGTTAACAGGTACAACTGTCAACGATAATCCTATTATTTCTAATCCTGTTATGCCAGGTTGCAAAGCAAATGATTTTTTATTTACTTTTGGCATCAGCAGTTATAGTAGAGAACAAAACAATGACATTGTTTTCTGTGATTTTCAGACTCAGTGAGTCTTGGTCACTGATAGTCTCGGTGGCAGTCAGCTGGTGTGTGCTCACATGCAGGCTTGTACTCCCTGGTAGAAATCACCTGCATTTTGTCTTTGAAACAGGAGAGGGCGTAGTTGTTCTACTGGATACTGCTGACAAAGCCATCATTTGTTCCTTGGGCCAAAGTGCTGAAGTGCAGGATCTAGTGCTCTTACATTTCTGCCGCTCCAGAGGAAAGGAATGGAAGCACTGCTCGGTGGAAATGAGGGGGCTGATCCCATGATGTGACAGGTCTTTCCATTACTAAGAGCACTAACCAGGCACCAAGTGATTTTGTATCCTGGCGAAACCTAATTATATTTAAATAGCTGCCGATGGCATATAAAACCTTTGATCTGTCTTGTTCTCTCACTCCATGGACTCGCTCTCTCTTTGCCATCACTTGCCTGCCACAAAATTGAGTAAAAAGTATATGCCCAGACCACCAGCATTCCCCTGCATTAGTATTACTAATGTGGCAGTGTATGTGGCACCGTATGCTTCCTGTCAGCTGCTCAATCGTGTCAGCTGCAGTGGGTGGCCGTTGGTATGTGGAGGGTTTGGCTGAGACCCACCCGTCTTTGCCTACAGTATACAAACAGGCAAATGCTCACTCAGCCCCTTAGGTGGTCACTTATCATTTCCACATGTAGGTTGCCATGGTGATGCCTCGTTCATCAATCAGAGCGACTTAGGAGTGCGTTGGTAAAAGCAAAAAAACAATATTTTAAGCTCCAGTAAGTAGATGACAAGGAAGACAAATTGGTCCAACTTCACCTCCTGTCTCAGCTCTCCAGCTGCAGTTAATATCAGAGGCCACTATCCCCTCCAGCCCTCTCATTTACTTTGTTAAAATCCAAAACACCCATGTGATTTAGGTGTTTTTTACCCGAAAGCGGATGATGCTACTTTATAAAAATCAGTGGTGACATAAACAGGAGTGGTGTTGGAGAAAGTTGACAGGCCTGAGTCATAGTTGGACATGTCCAGGGGAGGATTCTTGTTAGATTAAGGGATGGAGAGACTAGTTTATATATTACAGATTGGCTTTCTTTTTTGTTCTGATCTTCCCTTTAATTTCTTTGTGCCTGAATGAACCCATCACATTCTCCCCATAAAAAAAGCTCACCAAGGACAAACACAGCTGTGTCACCAGTGGCCGTTTGTTTGTTTCAACACGTTCGTACAAAAGAGAATTGTTTGCTTACATTTCAGAGGACCCATTCTTGGCACTTATCATGCACTTATCCTCCCAAAAAGCTGGATTGATTTGATTATCTGAGTCCACAAAGGAGATGCCAGTTCACGTTATTCCAGACATCAATCATGCCCCTATGGTGATGATGATTTGGACCTAATTTGGCAGAATACATCCCTTAATTTGTGCTCCATGTTCATTTTCCCATTTAGAAATCATTTACTGATTGCGTTCACGTTCCAACTGATGTTCCATGATAAATGCTGTCAATCTCCAATTTCACTGCACTTTGCAGTGAATAGAGAATTATCCTAAAGCAGACTAAAGACTAAAGCAGATGAGATGAGAATACATTAATGTTGTGCCAGAGGATACAGTGTACTGTCAAATATGACAATAATAGTCACCAGTATTAATACAGCCATTTTGCAAGACAGAGTAGGATTTGCTGCAGATTCGTGTTGCTGTAGTCTGTCTCTGTCCTCGCTGTGTTTGACCTCTGGCATTTTCTTTGGTCCCTTACCACACACTCACACACACATATACACACATATACACACCATATTCGTCACAGATGCAACTGCAAATGTATGTATTTGTAAGGCGTGAATGCTGCTCTCCGATGATCGATTGAGGGCAGCAAAGGAGGCGAATTGATCGCTCACTGGAAGACCACATAGATGCAATAGATTGAATCATCTTTACAGAGGGTTCCTTGGTCTCAAAATAGACACGAGTTGGCCTTTGATTTCATGTACATGAACAAACATAATGGACATGAAAACCACACAAAACAAGTTTTGCATGCATGTGGAGTTCACATCGCAATAATGAGAACAAGTAAAAGTCTAAAGTCTAAAAAATACTAATCATTTGTGAAGACACAGGAAACAAATTGAGATGTCTGTGCAAGACAAATGTTAGGCCAGTGCAAGAGGAAGCTGCAGAGACACATATCAGGAGATCTCTGCACGGAATTTCAAAGAACTGAAAAGGCACACTGTGACCACACAGGGATGATGCAATTGAGGCCGCTCATGTCTTCGTCTCCTCTTCAGAATGTGTTTGCAGAGGTTTCACAGGTGCAATATCACATAAATCTGTATGTTTTCGGAAGTGACGAAGTCATGTCGGCGACTCAGGAGTGTGACAGAAGGGTCATTCCTCAAGCAGACAGCTGGGAAATGCACCTCTGTTTTCAACACGTTAGTCGTCTGTTTCTGTCCTGTGGCGTGCAGGATGACGTCAAACCGAGTTCCAAGTGTTTTCTATTCTCTACATTTTGTCATATTTGAACTTCAAAAGACATCAGGAAGACGCTGCACCAAAGGAAGGCAAATATTGAAAAGGCAGTTGTTATTCTGAACACAGCAGAAATACAAACCAACGTTTGAAAGTCTGGCATTTTGCCCGCGGATAGTTGATGTCTCTCTTGAGCTGAGGTCTTAGTGCCTCCGTCCTCCTCGTGTCTCCCACCTCTCTCTCGCTCTCTCTCTCTCTCTCTTTTGTCTTTGTCTGTCAGTCGAGTTTCTCTGAAACTTTTCCTGTAGCATGCCAATAGGATATGATGCATCACTACAGACAGTCTTACCTACAGTATGTCGACAAGTCCAGAATCACTTCTGATGAATGCGGTGAACTGTGAATATTTATCGTCCATCTTCTGTGTTTTTACTTCTTGATTGATTGCAAAAGAGAAACAAATAGATAAATTATAAGATTTAAAAGTCTAATTGGACATGAAAGCAATATGCTGTTTGACTACAGTTTTTAATGTGGGTTAAATAAAACAGATATTCAAATTATTTTTTCATTCAGAATAAAACAATGACAAGACTACGGTAAATGAGAATACTTTTGTTTTTAAGCAAGATGAGTTGAGGTTTTCAATCAGAACAGCCATTGTTTCTTCAGCTCACAGCCTCTGGTGGAAATAACCTTTCATATGCTTGGGAAAATGACAGATTAATGCAATGAATGCAGCAGCATCCTGCCACAGATGCAGTCTTAAACCAAGCCAAAGCGCTCTGATCTCCCAGATGACAGATATAGCACGATATTCTGTTTCAAAATATCATAACTTATCCCACTGTTCCTTCTTCTTCTTTCTTTTTTCTCTTCACAACATGTAGTCAGTCTGGGTTTGACTGTGTATGGTTGTTACAAATAGATGTGTGATTCACAGTCGGTCCTCCATGACATTATCAAGACTAACAGCTCAATCACACAAGGTGAAACCTATGACCGACTCCATCCTGGCACACCCTCCATCAAAGTCAAAATGAAGTTGTTGCGCAATTGTGGAGTGTGAACCAAATGTGCTGCATTGGACTGAGCGGGCCGCGCATACATCTAGTAGATTTAACTGCTTGTCCGAGCTCCATCGACTGTTTGGACAAATGAGGCGTGCTCAGAGTGAAATGGTGTGTCACTGATGAGGCCGCACAGGTACCCCACGTGCATGCTGAAAGTTCCAGACATCATCCTGTAGAAGTTAATTCCGGTCATTACTCACTTTATCGTGCCAGTTTGTCGCATCATCATTGAGAGTCACAGTGTCAGTAAACCATGTGGTCATAGAAGCCTCTTACGAGCCATATGCATCATTTTTGAATTGAGAAATTCTTTTCATGACATATTAAACTTGACCTTCATCCATTTATCATAGCTCTGAGCAGCTTCATAGAGCATAATAAAAACTATTTGTCAACTTTCAGTTGTCAACAAGTAGATAAATAGTCCATAACAGTTGAATGCCACCTTCATCCTGGGTGGGTTTTGTAAGTGCTCTCATACTGTCAGAGCTTGTCCCGTTTGCTGGCGCTCCCCAGGTACTGGCTAATCATTCTGTTGTGCTCCACCACTCATGCCCACTCTGTGGAGACCCACTCTGTGGAAACATTCTGTTCAACAAACATCTGCTTCTGTTTTCGAAAGCTCAGCTTCATCTTCGTAAACAGGCACCTGGAAATGACGGCACAAGGTCATTTATCTGCCTCGTATGATAATGACAACAAACACAGCAGTTTGAATGACCTGGTGAATAAAAGGCATGATGTAGGTGTGGGAATGTTGCATTCTAGTTTATTTCCTGTCATGGTCCAAGTGCATCATGGGAAGAATTCATGCTATTACTAATAACCCTTAATAGGATTAAGTTGGTGCTGATGGGATCTCTAATTCTTATATGTGAAGTCTGCTGCTTTTGCCTGGCAGACGTGTGTGAGGAAGTCAAGATTCTGGGAACATAATGTGCCTGTTACATCTGCTTGACTGGGATCTTTACCATAAAAATAATTTTCCACTTCATTCACGTATCAACAATTTCATGAATTATTTTAAAGGTATTTTGAGACAAACAGCACCCAGGATTCACTTGATGCACCATTTTGATATTATCCTTTCGGGAGAAGTTGTAAATAAGTCCATTATGATAAAAATCCCCTTGACCAGTTGTGGCTTCTCTCTTGCACTCACAACCAGGAGGAGAATGGTGCAGAGTGTTCCTTGCCAGGCATCTTAGGCTTTTTGTAAGTTTGCCTTTGGCAAAGTAAAGCAGTATAGACTTGAATCCATTATGAATACCAAGAATAAACTGGAAAAGTTCTTGGGGAAATACAATAGAAAGGAAAGGCAAAGCAAACACAAACATTTGAGTTTGCCTCTGGAGACCAAGGAAAGGATCGGTGCCTTGCCTGGCAACAGCACTCATTTTGGCTGGCTTTCATCTGAGCTTGGCCTTTTGACAAGAGATGAGACTGAGGCAATCTTCACAATCTGCATTTCTATTTGTCTCAAAGGTCATCCATTCACAGTCTGAAGGTAGAGGAGGGAGTGTGAAGAGGCACATCGTGTTCATCGTGCCATTAGGAGGCATCCATGAATGATTGGGGCACTGTGTACACTTGTGTATGTGTCTTCCTGTGTTTGCATATTTTTCATCAGTATTGTGAGGTAGTGTGTGTGTGTGTGTGTGTGGGGGGGATCTGCATGCAGTGTATCTTTAAGCTCTGCTGTCTGTGTTTTGTCTCCATGTGCATGTGTGTGTGAAATCCTTTTGGCACAGACTTTCAGCTGCAGCAGGAACCTGCAGTGCCGTTTGTGGTACTTGTGTCTGCGATCTCCTCGTGAACTCAAAACTCCACTTCTGCTACTCCACTCTCAATGATGACCGCCATCAATTTTCATAATTATCCTTATCTGCCTTTCATCTCCCCATCTTTCCATGTCTATATTCTCATCTCCCTCTTATCTTCTCTTCCTCTCTCCAGATGATAGCCCCGATCCACAGCTCTGTTACACTAATTCTTCAACATGAATACATATCATTTTCAGAGGGTGAAGGGAGAGCTGTAAACAGTGCTGCTGCAAAATAGGGATGGAGTCTAAACCAGAAAATGGGTCTACACTTGACACTTGACACTTGGTTGTTGGGGTATCGGTTTAAATAGGACATTGTATTTAGGTCTCTGAGATTGTACACAGCATCTGAGTAAAATGAGGAAATACGCAAGTGAATTATATAAAATGAGAAAAGAGGAGAACTTTTTTTGTTGTTGTTCTTACTGTACAAGAAAGAACAATTGGTTTTGTCTATAATATTTCACTGAGAAGAATTTTTGGACTATTGTTCTTCCACCTTTGGAGACAGACTCCCATTTTAGATAAATCAATAACCCTCCCTGACTCTGTCTCAGGGTTATAAGAAACAGTACCAACACAAATAAATCCATATAATCAATCAAACATGTCAACATTTATTTGAAATATTCCACAATAGGCAGTCAAGGATACAGGGAGGTTGTGAAAGTACATCCTGCATTTCAGAGAGTGATGAAGGCTGTTTCTGTCTTTGCTGGGGAAAATAATGTTGATGATGACACACATCGATCTTTATTGCCTCTCTGCCATCCAAGGTCACCAGATATATCACTCTCTCAAAGAATATTCATCTTCACACACCTGCATATAGTTTTATCCTGTTCTCTGTAAACTTTGAACTATGCGAAATGATCTTTGTTTATACGCTAAAATTATTTTTCAACTGTTTTACAGCCAACTTGACATCGAGTAAAAAGCACTTTACTTTCTGACGAACACCTGAGTGACACATACTCCTATGGAACATGGGGTAGTCCGTACTTACTTCAGCGTTTCAATCAGCGGAATGATAATTTAGTCTGCTTCAATTGGTGAAGCGCTTTGTCGATCAAATAAAAGCTAATTTTCTATTGGCTCAGCAAAATAACCCCCCCGCCCCTTCTCTACCTGTCGATTTGTGAGAGGCTGCCGGGGCCTCCTAACCCCCCGCCCACTGCATCCCTCCCTCCCTTTTCCGCCGGTGTTGAATCGTGTCGCGGACTGACGGTTGCGGACTAGATGTGGCGCAGGAGGAGTATTCACCACGGGATGTAACGGCTGATAGTGAAATAGTATAAATATATATATATATACCCAGAGGACTCTCGAAATCCGACACGGAGGGAAAATAAGCGGCAGTGTAAAGGGAGTTAAAACAGTACGGGGCGGAGGGAGATTCAGGAGCGTGGCTGGAGGGACGCGCTAGCAGACCTAACCGACACCCCACGCAGAAATGGCGGAGCACCACGCAGCCAACGACGGGAAGCACAAAGCGTCCACTAATGCCGGGGGTATGGTGCACGGAAACAGCCGACCCGGCGCCGCGGGTGGAGGAGGGGGCAAAGGAGGCCTTTCTGGTGGACTGACACAGCCTGCAGGCTGGCAGTCTTTGCTCTCATTTAGCATTCTCTTTCTGGCCTGCCTGGCTGGATTCAGCTCCAGACTTTTCGCCGTGATCCGGTTCGAGAGCATCATCCACGAGTTTGATCCATGGTGAGTAAGCTAACAGTTAGCTAACGCTCATTCTGCAGTCGTTTGTTCTGCTGCTGATATGCAGTCAGCGTTACGAAGTTTGTAGTCGCTCTAAGATGTATTTTTCTTGCAATATGGAGATAACTCTAATAATATAATTGTTGTTACGTCATTATTTCAACTAAAGTTTGCGCAGTAAAGATGCCGGTTTTAATCATGTAACTGGTGTTCCGATCATTAACCTAAACGGTATTAATCATCGAGGTTTGTTTTAGAATTAACTAGTGTTGCCCTATAATGAACAGCGGAAGTGTTTTCCGATCGTGTCATGCTGCCCAACTCTTGGGACTCACTGGTCAAAGGGACCTTGACGTTCAACTGCAACAAGCCGAATATCAGCCAGACATATTATATTGCAGCTAACTCGTATAACTTGGCCATGGGTCGTATGTTGATGTGGCATTCACGTACCTCTGGGCACATTTTAAAGCTTAAAACTCCACGTACAACTTGGTGCAGACCGGACGTAAACTGGGGAGGGGGATGAAGAAAGCTATGCTTTCTTCGTACCCAGTCAGTGTTTGAATACGAATCAGTTCAGTGTGATGTTGTGTATCTAGAGACTTTGAAAATGACAAATAACTTATTATATTCCATATATTATCATTAGAGTTGTGAAAAGCGCACAGGACACACCGGTATGTAACAGCAACGGGTTGTGAACCGGAAGCCGACTGATCTGGTTGTTGTGTGTGTATTATTTCAATGCACAGCATTGGTCTTTGCAAGAGTGTCACATGGGCCCGCAAGTCGCCGCCTAGTTGTCATTTCCTTGTTTCTCTCAAACCCCACTATCAGCGGCTTTCCACCACCAGCATGCTTTCGTTTATTCATTTTCAAGCACAGATTGTCCACCTTGTTCAGGGTGACACTTGTCTCTAGATATATTCATCTCGATACAGCCCAGGGCTCAGGTTTAGGGTCAGGGACGTTTGGACACATTCAAGGGCTTTGGATCTGGATTTTGCACCAAAGAATGACTTATGTGTTGTTAAGCAGCAGTCCCAAGCGTTACATGCTCTTCAGTGGCTGCATTCCTTCTATGCAGCTTTCATATCCGATTATCATCATGGGTGTTCTCCCGGACCCCAGGAACAAAGGAATGGTTTAATGGAACCTCTGTTGCAAGATTTAATTGTGCAAAATGGTAACTCAACAAAAGCCCCTTATTATAAAATAATTGAATGAAACACTACAAATGTGTTCATATAAATAAGCAGTCTTATCAATATCAGTCTACCTTGAAGTGTAATGCTGACCAGGTTGCTGATTACCATTGTTTAAAACACTACATTGATGGCCATTTGTCCATGCGTACTGGCAAGATGTACCATCGCACTTTGGTGTTGATTGTATCCCCACGCTGGCGACCACTTTTTGCCAGGTTACTACATGCTGTCAACTGTTTTGGCTGGCATGTTCAACCATGATTTTAATATAAAAAAGGATGTTGACGCCCTCATTGGCTCTGCTGTGAGCGGGCTCTCCTGCAATGAAACATAGGTAGCACAGCCCCCACCCTTGAGTGGGGACTTTGTGACTCATTTGCACAGTCAGCATATTACGTTCTTGAAGAGCTCAGCTTGCTGTTTGTGCCTGGATTATATCTGAAATAATCCTCAATAGGAGATGTCAGAGTTAAAAATGAATTATAATTTGGCTACCCATAATATGATAGACAGACACAACAATGTTTTCTTTTTATTTTTTAGATACAAAAGTAGATAAAATGTTATTTCAGTGCAGTTGCTGTGCACAACACATTTACTTGCTCAGCTTCTCCTCCACGCTATGACACGTACAAACACTTGAACAATGGACTCTTTGTAAGTAGCAGTGTTTACACTTGATGCACATAAAAACGAAACCCATGCAGGTTGTGTGTGTGCTCCTACCGAGGAAATATTTATGTTCACTGTGTTGTTCGTATTGCAACAGGACTAATACACCCTATTACACCCGTGAAACATACCCATAGCAAATTAGCAACTGAGATGAAGATGCAGCCATTACCGCCCAGAGAATTCACTACACACAAATCCAGTGGACACAGGGAGGGGAGCTCATCATACTGGAGAGTAGCACTTGTGGGAGGGAGAGAAGGAAGGCTGCTTGACCTGGGGTGATTCATTTTAACTGCATGTTGCTAGTTAGCGTTCTACGGTCAAGTTGACTCTGAAACCTCCCATGTCTGTTCTGAGGACTTTCAAACAATCCAGCATAGATTCCACCTGAATGGTGGAATGCTACAAAACACCCTGTTAGAATGTGATTTGTATGTGCTTCATCTGATACACTCAAACTACATATAGTCAATTAACCTGTTACCTCCCAAAAAAAATTGACACTTGGTTGGTTCTAGTTTCCTGTCTTGTGGCACCTTTTTTCTAGATGTTTCCTCTCACCTTGTGCATTCTCTAAATTATCTGGTGGCTCAATTTTTTTTGTTTTTTTTGGCTTGCATCATATGTTCCTAATTTTCATTGACAGTGATGAATGAAAATTGACATATTTGTAAATTTCTGGGTACGGAAAAAGCATAGTATTAGTTCCTGATTGGAAGTGTTCGTCACTCCTCGATGCACATAATCATCTGGTCGTTGACTTCATGCACAGATGGTGATATTGATTTCTTTCCCTCACTGCAGAGTTTCAAATTATCTGCTGCTAACCATTATGGTTTATGGGCCGGTAATTTGAGGAATCAAGATTGGACTGAAATGTCTTCTGTATGTTGTACTATGCTAACATTCAAGGTGCTAATTTTGTGTGTGAACGCCTGATTTGACAGTGATTTAACTGTTGGTTCATATTTAAACATAAAAGTTTGTACTCCAACCACCGGGCCCCGGACCGGTACCGATCATTTTATACCGGGCCGGAAAGAATGAATAATCGTGATTAAAATGTATATAAAACTGTGTTTTTGCTTCCGGGTGTCTTATTGTGAAAGACAACCACTTCCGCCCAGGTGAGTTGATATTATTGTGTAATAGTTAACGAAAGTGACGAATATAAAATGTAATTGTTGCATTCAGATCACATACTAAAATATAATGATTAAGGTTTTTGTTATTTGAACCTTAACGCCCCTACCCGGTCCTTGAAAAAGAAATTCTGCGTGAAACTGGTCCCTGGTACAAAAAAGGTTGGCGACCACTGCTCTAACAAACTACAAAAACATTTATTTTCCATGAAACTGTACCGAACACAGTGAGTGAGTTGCAGGTTTCTGAGAATGCTGCTTCCTGCTGAACTTGTGGAGGTGTAAATTCTCTGCCTGCTGCCGCACATATATTCCTCTCTTTCAATTAGTGGTAACTGCGGTGAACAGTTTTAAAACTGCCACCTGCTGGTATTCCTCTGAAGAGAACACGTTCCTGCTCCCCAGGTTCACTTTTCTGTCCAGTTTGAGTTATGCAGCTGTGAGTGAAACCTGTAGCAGCGTGTGATGGGAATGAAGCCTTCCTTGAAAGTTGTCAAGGTTTTCCCACATTGCTTATGTCAGCAATAGACTGTCTGCAGTGGACTGTGAGGTAGGTGTGTGTGTCAGGGGTGTCCGCTGGTCTCTGTCAAGCAAATGAGTGCTCTACTTGGGTAGAGCAAGCATGGACATTCACATGTCCACATACTCGTGCTTTCTTTACTCTGCCAGCATCAGAACTACTGCTGTGTTGGAGCAATGCAGTTTTTTTCTACAAGGTCTAGACTAAATGGATGCTGGCTGTGTGCCACACAGTGTGGTGACTTGTAGAGCCTACATTTGTCACATATAAATTCCCGAAAAACTCACCAAAGTTATTTTCGTAAACCTTTTGGAATTAGTAAATATATTATCTAACACTAAGATAAAATTGTGGGGAAAAAAGTGGCTGCCAAGTTCGCTTTGTATTTGGCAGCCTATATTGATATTATTATTAATTTAAGACATCATTATATATTATTATTATTATATATTATTTAGGCAGAAGTTCTTAAAATAATGCATGAATCAGAAAGGTGCATGTTCATTGTATGTGAAAAAGTGTAAATCTAAATCCTGTTTTGATGACTGAAGGAAGAATGCTTTGCAGTGCAAAATTAGTTTTAAATGTTGTGCTAAAAATAAAACTTTCAGCAACCCCAAGGCAGAGACACAAATATGATTTGTCTTTATGTGGATCTAAACTGAAAATGGTTCATTTTAATAAAAAGCTTAGGTCGTATAAGTGCCATCTGCTGTTGTGCGCTACACACATCCACATTACAACACGGCAATCTGGAGAGGATAAAATTTTCGGCTGTGGAAAACACCATTAAAAATGCTCAAAACCATCTTTAAAAAAATCTTTTGGCTCATTTAAGAATGGAAACATTAACCTTTCTTCGCCCAATAGGATCTCTAAAGGATCACAAGTGACCTCTGTCTCAGTATTTGGTAGCCTTACAGATGTTGTACCATCATCTGCTGTCTCAGACACAACTGTCATATCATTCAATACGCTAGTTTTCACTGCAATGTTGAGTGACATGAGCCCCCCGTTACCACGACAGCCCTTTTAAAGAAAAATAAAAAAATTAGTGAGAGAATGAGAGCTGCTTTTTTGCATCCACCCCTCCTTTCACATACGTACAATTTCACTCGTCTTTTTTTCACACACAAAAAAACATGACACATCTCAAAACAGATTAAGCTTTTGCAAGAGCGTCTGATGGCACAGCAACACATTGGCTGGTGCAGAAAGAGGTAAATGAAGAACAAGATAAACCCTGCTTAAATCTTTGACCAACTGTGGTCATATTACTCATCAATATGACACAATTGAGCTGAACGTTAAAATCACTGTATCTAAGTGCAATATTGCAGAAATAACACAACACACCAAATGATGTATTGGGGCTTGTGCAAATCACATTCTCCACCTGGAAACATGTTTGTATGTTTGCTTGTTTCGTAGGTACCTTACAAAAAATGACATTTACAGTGAAAGGTACAAGTTCATTTTCAGCTGTATTGGATTCATGGTAAGTGATGGATCAAACCAAATCTTTCCTGTGGGGCGATAGGAAATCCCGTTGAATGAGCAAGGGGAGATTATCCACTTAATCAATTAGGTGTGATGTTGTGCTTTTGGACAGGTGAAAGGAATTATGTTGTATTGGGGCATCAAGTATACTGCATGCAGTGAAAAGATGGTTGGAGGCAGAGAAAGAAGAGAGTGATTCATGCCTGCCAGACATCCAATCTGAAGGAGGTTTTGGTTTTAGAGCCAAACAAATGTTGTTTTCAAAGCTGCTTCATCCTTTTGTTTGAGCGTACATGTGTACATCTTTGCATAATGTTTGTAAGAAGGGCAGATAGGGTGCATTCATTCTTGTCAGCTGCAGACCCAGGTTAACTGGAATGTCTCCTCCTTACAGGGTTGATTTGATTGGACCAGCTGCTTAAATCTTCATCTTTAATGTATTTAACTGAATAATAGCTACACTATCCTTAGTCTTCGTTATCCTCCTGCTTCCCATTTAATTTCAGCCCACATTTCGCAGAAATACCCAGGAATTCATTGCTGAGTACCCTCAGCATATCAAGGTTGCCTTCTAAAAGCCAGTTTAATTATTTAATAATTCGGTGAATTCCCCAAGAATGAACTATTTATAATGAAGTACATGTAGTTGTAGGCAGACTGTATTGGTAGATGTTCATTATTAGGGGTGTAACAATTCATCGTTCTGTATCGATTGTAGCAGTCAAATGGCTGAATGTTTGCTTGTAATGAATGCAAGGCATAGAGAGCCAACAGAGTGTTTGCATTTTCATTGAATAGAAGTGTACGTTGATCTAAGACACAGACAGAGGACATGGTCATGTGTTCCATGAACCAAAATTCTTCCAGGATAGGATTTATTACATAACTGTTATAGTACAAATGTTTGCCTACCAGTTTAGTTAATTATCTGAAACCTGCATTGACAACAAATACAATTTTTTTGGTAAATATTTTTCAATTGCTTTCACCACCCACCTTTTAAACACACGATGTGGCTCCAATCAAACTGTTTTGCTGTTGTTTTCATTCCCATCAAGCCATTGAGAAGGAGAATGACTTAATTGCCACAGCCTAGCCACTGGCATGCCCATTTGGTAAGATATTACAGAGGAAATGGGCTATGGCTATGGGTTTGTTACAGGTGGACAGAACAGCTGACAGCCAGGAAATAACAAGTCCACCCTCTGCTGCTTTCTGTCTGTATAGTACAAACTAAGTTTGAGAGGTGGAGAACTGCCTAGTGTCAAACGGATGGAATGGCATATGGGGTATGCTGTCAAGAAATGACTATCTGAGCCTGGATTCCTTTTGAGGAACTGACTGAAATGCTGTTAAATGCTGTAAAACCTCATCAGGTTGTGTACCGCTGGATTCATAGAAGTACCAGCAATACTAGTATATCATTTATATTCACAATAATTACATGTAAAGATTTGTTTTAGTATTTTGAGGATATTCAGAAACGAGAACACCAGAGAACCAATTGTTATTTAAGCCATTTATTCATTTGTTTATTGTTAATGCCAGGGCTCACTGAGAACAGGTTTTCTTCATCTGTACTGTGGGCATTGTTGGCACAAAGCTAATCTGCTGCTATAAAAAGTCAAACGAGTGCTATGAGAATAGCATGACTCATTGTAGCTCCAGGCGGCATGCCCATCAGGCATCAGTGGGCTTGCAGGTCATTAGATAGACATTTCTGGATAAACATCTCCAAATATTTTTTTTTTTAAAAAAGAACCCCCTTCAAATTCTACTATTAAAATCTCTGATACAATTTTACGGCATCGCCAAATGCAATAGTGCGATACGACGGAATAAGGATGAAGCATTAAGTATGAGAGGTGTTTTCCAATGGGTATAACTGAATAATTGTTACTAATCATTCAGGTGTGAAAAGCCTTTTTGTTTTCAATCTGTTGAAGAAACATGTCAATGTTATCAAGAGGTTTCTGTCCTGTCATTCTTTTCTCACCTGTCCAACCAACATATGGAATAGGCTGATCATTCTCTTTTCGCTATATGTGATATCAAGGTGCTTTGATGAAGTTGCTGATCCTGTCCTTTAAAATACTCTCAGATCATTATGAAAATGTGGCCTGTTGAGCTTTCCATCTTGTTATGTTGTCTTTCTGAGAGAACGACCTTTGCAGTTGATGAACTTCTGATCAAACATCTCTCGCTTACTGAGTGGCTGTCTGACATTTGCACCACCAATAAAACCAGAGGAAACTGCACGAGGCGCAGGGAGATGCTCTGTGGTTGTCAGAGGATGCAGCAATGGTTGATACTTTACAAGTGCAGCATTAATAACAGAAAGTAAGCCTCAGGGGAAAAATCCTCCATTGAGGAGCTAATTTATCTTTTTTAGATAAATAATTACAGACATTTGCCCTCAATGAAACCAACAAACAACAATTTGTTTGCGACTTGCTGTTGTTTGATCAGATGTGTCTGTTTGCGTGTAATGCTTTTAAAACTGGTAAACACTATCATTTTCATTGATGAAGTGTCCATCAGCACAGATTGAAATTATTTTATTGGTCATGTCTTGCCTTATCATATCATATGTCAGTTAAACGTTTCGCCCAAGAGTCATAGCTAATCATCTAGATTGATCCGCCTGGAGTGTAAATAATTACTAATTTCATGCACACTGTTGATGGTAGCATTTCAATTTTAGTTTGCGTCCCCTCCCCAATAATTAAAAGTTGACATTAAATTCATAGCATGTGTCTTTCTATTGCAAGATTATTTAATCGCCCAAGGAGAGTAATTCAATGTTGGCAGTGGCAACTCCATTGAAAGGGCCCCCAAAACTTTGTTGTCATACATAACGTCCTTAAACGCTAGATAGATTTTCACTCAGAGAGATAAGTGACTTGAGGCTTTGACATCTCCCTTTCAAGAAAGCTCCCTGCAATTAACACAGCCATTTGAAAATCATTTACCATGACTGCTTATCATGACCTTGAAAAATACTTTCTCAATCAATCATACTTGCAAACTGGGGATGCCCTCATTTCTTTTTCATTCTTATTCAGCACTTTCCTTGATTTGTCTTTTATGGACTTCTATTCTAATCCCACGAGTATGCCTTTGATGCTAAGATCACAGTTTGAAAACAAGATTTGCCAAACTCCCATCTGGTCCTCCCAGCTACCCAGAGTTTGAGTGTCACCTTTTATTCTTGTAGCTTTAAAACTTACATCCATCAGCACCCTGGTACCCTGGTGCTGATGTTTCTGTTTGTAAAATGACAAGCACTGCTGCATTTTTCACTCTAGCTCTCTGTGATTGCATACTTACTCCTGCAGTCTGTTTTCCAGGGATGGTTGTTAGCGTGTCAAATGACAAATGGAGGATTAGGCGACACGATGGGGTTATCTTGTCCTTAAAGTTGTTCGTATTTTAGAGATGCTAATTTAAAAAAACCAGGTGGGCGATTACTGCATTTTTGTCAGCAGTTTCAGACAGGAGACTTAGATGGAGATGCTCATCTGTCTCTTCGTCCTTTGCTGTCAGCCTTTCTCTCAAGCACGCACAAACCTGCATTGACCTCTCCCTCCATTAATTTGCAGCAGCTGAAGTTAGCATAATGTCACACAAAACAGAGGTTGAGCCCTGTTTGATGGGACTCACCAGACAAAAGCTGAGTTTGGCCATGAATGAAACGCATCTCTTAAGCTTCCTGTAATAGGGCATTGGATCTCTTTCCCATTCTGTCTATGATACGAGTGAGAGGAAACCTTTGCTCTCATTCACCACTCTGCATCTCTTGGGTGTGGGTGAAACAGTTTGAAGTTTTCAAACAGGATGAGCTCATTGTTGCCTTTTATGTATTCTCTTTGACTGGAGCCCCGCTTTCTATGAAGATGCTATCACCATGCATTTCGCACATATATTTTATCTGACTGCTTGTGCAGATTCGTATCGTTGCTGAAGATTCAAAGTTTCATTCGTGCTGCTGTGTGTTTTCAGATATTTGTCAAAAGTTACATTTATTCAGATGTTCATATCATGGCTGACTTGATTGCTTGCCTAGCTTAACATTTATGACCATCTTAAATAATCTCTATCTCATAATATGACTGGTTAGTCTATTTTAGTGATGACCGGAGGCAGTAGAGCAAGTGGAGCAGCTCGACATCAATGGAATTGGGCTGAGATCAGGGTGTTCCAGGTTTGAACAGAGCACGATTGGACTTGAAATAGAAGTAGTTCTGAGCAGGTACATGAATATTAAGCACTAGAAAATGGGAAGTGCAAACTCTATAAATCACTGATTATTAATATCACAATAGTGCTATTGGTAGTATTCAAGATGAAAATATTGTCATAAACGTAATGTATGTAATCATTTGATGTGTCAAGGTAACATGTTGGCTCTGCATTGAATAATCCAGAAATGTAACACACTGACAGCCCTCCAACAGTCTTAGTTATTTAAATGCTCTGAGACCAAATTAAGTCACTTCCTTATTGTACTAGGCAACATGTCAAGAAAATTATGTTAACTTAATCCACAGCTCGTCAACGAGGACCTTAAAGAGCCTTCTACATGGTCTCCATCAGTGAGAAGAAATTATCCCAGTGTGGACATTCATTCAGAACGCCTCTGCTCATGATGAGCAGCAGTGCATACAACTGCAATATTATCCACTTAACCGCAAGTAATCCTTCATCTTCAGCACCGAATCCCCAAAATGGAAGCTGGTGTGATATTTTAATTGGAGGAATATCAAAAAGCTCATTACCTTTCCGCGACTGAAAATTACCCCCCAACACCCTCACCCCCCCCCCCCCCCCAAAAAAAAGAACCAAGCAAATCAATGTCCTTTTCCTCTATGCCAGTAATGGAGGGTGAGTTGCAAAGTTACAAAGGAATAGCTTGTTCCATGTTTCACAAAGTCAGGGAGCCCCCATGGTGATATTTGTATTCAGCATGGTTACGCATTAGACAACATGGATCATTAAGGGCTGCTACATCAGATATCTTGTGCCTATGTGGACTCTGTTATCTCCTGTTCTGTTCCATTTTCTCCAATAATGACCTGACCCAACAATGCTACTTCACCAACTCCTGACAATTACATTTAACTGGCAGGCAGTGTGCTCATATGTATTTACCAAAATGGAAAGCCTATTTCATACTCATCATAACTACTGTTGTTAACATTGGTGCTCCACATGTATAGAAGCAGAAGCACAGTTAGCTTTTTATCAGCTTACTGCAGGTGCAGCAGACTTAGTCTGTTTGCTCGGTCTGCTGTGAATGCCATACAATCTGAGAAATTCTATTTGCTTATAGAGTCTCTGGTGGGATATGCAAAAAAACTATTCCCATAGGAAGGAATGGAGAAAAGAATTTCCTTTTTCCTTCCATAGCTCCATCATGGAATATGAAACGGTAGAAGCAGTCATGTGTTAGGAAATAATGATGAACGAAGGGACCACAGTGGTACAGAAGACCGTGTATAATTACTCAGCCCAGGCAGTATATTTTGACCCCACAGGATTTCACAGCTTTAGTAGCGAGCCCTCTCTTGCACATTTGACAGCTCTGGGCAGCAATGACGTGTTTTGATCTAGGCACACAGTCTGAATGATTCTCAAGTTTGCAGAAAAAGCTTGCTTGTAGGGGGTAATAGCTTACTGACAGTAGTGTTGTTGAGCACAGATGTTTAAGCCAATGAGGCGAAGATTTTTTTTTAATGGCTTTGTCTACTGCGTCTTAGTGACTGCAGCAAAACCACGATGCCCAAAAGCAAAGTAATGACAACTTTAAAATCAGTTGTATGTCAATACAATTTTCTGCTGTAGTTTCTTTTTAAGCATCAAGCTTTTATGGTTTCATTTTTTATTTCGTTGCTGTCCCACAGTGGGTGGATGTTTGGATGAAGAGAAGGTGATTTTCAAGCAGTCGATGGCTGTGGGAAGGTGGCCTCAGTTTGCCCTCACTCACTGCAGGTTTTTTTTGTCCAGAGTCACAGCAAGCTCAGAAAATGCACTTATAAAGACTGCAATGCACAGAGAGAACAGGACGCTCGTGAGTGTGTTCAGTCATCAGAAGGGCGAACGGGTACATCATCAGTTCTGTTCTCTGATGTTAATTGCACTCACCTCAAGCTGCATCAATAGATAACAAATGCCAGACGTAAACTTTGATGCTTGTTCTACCTGTAAAGAGACATTCAGGTGAGGTCTTTAGACAGTGACTTCTGTGGACAGCTCAGTCTGTGATGATTAGGCTTCTATGATCACGTCTGTGTTTTTAAGTTGGTGTTTTTGTTTCAGACAGCCAATTGATTAGCCGCTTATCGTAACAGCAAAACTCTTTGTGTGCTAGTAATTACTGTCTCTGGGATCCACTGCTGCCTGCTGTGTCTCCCTGGCTCTCCTATTTCCTTCCCTTTTTTTGCTTTATGGCAACAGTGGGTTTTGATAAAAGTGAATCCTCCGCCCCTGTGGACTTCTTGGCTAAATGTGGAATGGGCATGGCTTTCATCCTTTTCCTTTGATTCACATGCTCTATTTTGAAATTCTGTGCCTGTGTACTTTTCAGAACATCATTCTTATCCCCACCTTCTTAATATTTGAATAGACTGGACGTGCAAATCTTTGTCTCTAAATCACTCTTTCTCAGAGAAATTTAACATGCTTCGAAATCTGTCTGAATCTGTTCAGCTTGGCTTATTGGGCTATTATCATTTAGTAGCACTATAACAGTTTATAGTGGTGAGTTTGTGACCTAAAGGACTTAGAAAATATACTTTGCAAAAAGAGACAATTTCAAGTTTCATTCCGTTTGATTGGTGATCTTTATTATTTCTGAAGCATAATCTATCCTCCAATAAACAAATATGATTTTCTTGCCATAATTGCATTGTTTTAACATGGTTCAGGCAAGTGTAAATATGTTTTGTTAAAGATGATAATTAATATAATTTCTTACCTTCTTCATTCATTCAGTGTGAATTTCTCACGGACATTAATAAAGTATCAATCTATTTATATATCTACTCTGTGGCAATCACATCAATATGAGATAACTTTCAATACTTTATTTCTCCCTTCATTTAACAGGTCTTTGTGTGGGCTTTGACGTTATTGGATAAAAGTGCTTCAGATTCATTTCCTGTCAGTTCTTTTTGGGCAGACTGGCATTAAAAATTCATACCTCACACCCCTTACAGGGACTTAAATTCAACTTTACTTGTCCCTAGATTATAGCTATTGTAGTGTGCTAATCATTTTGTACTCGGTGTGTCCCCAGTGTAGGCAGTGACTTTGTGCTCACTCTAAATCTCTGCTGACAAGAGCTATACCTCTAATTTTCCATCTGGCGTCCACATCGTGTGCAGTTGCTGTCACACAAACATCTGTTTCAAATGAAGTCCATTAATCAGTTGCCAGCCCAACATATTCATCAGTCAGGATTTTACTCACATCTCTGTCCGATGAGTCATACGAGAACAGATGGCTACGTGTCCGAATCAAGTTTTTTGGATTTGCTCCCTGACCCCTATTTCTTAATCCATGTAAATGTTTAAATTACCATGTGTCTTTTCTAATGAATGCAACAATTCATCAGCAATGATTAAACAAGAGCCATTTCTAATTGATGTTGGACAGAAGAAGTACACCAGTGTTCAGTAATCATCCATCTGCAAGCAGGTATTTCTGGTATTACAACAATAACACACAGCTGAATCTTTTCCGAGGATGATATTATCTGATACAGGAGCGGTATCTTCTTATCGATAGATTAGTTGACAACAAAAACAATCCTTAGTTGCAGTCCTAGTCTCTGGCTGTTTTACTCAGCGATGTTCTCTAATTACAAATCAATACCACCCAATCTCTGGTAGGTTAATTGTATGCTATATATGGCCACCTCTTTATCGTGTTGTCGAACAAAGAACAATTGCACAATGGTTTTGTGATCATGCTCTTTGCACATCTGTCCACAGATCTGAAAGTGATAACCTGGACCTAGATGAAAATTACATGTTGTATTTGTTTCTTTAGTGATTGAAACCTGTTTTCCCAGTGCTTTCTTATTAACCTCGTTACATCCATCTGAGTGAGCACTCAGGGAGTGAGTACTGGGAGGACAGTGATTTGATCAATGTGTTATATTTGTGCGCGTGAAATATCCACCACTCCTCATTGTCTTATATTGATGACAGTACAAATATCAGTAGGTAATCAGCTGGTGGGGAGACTTGCCCACTAGTTCACTGCTCACAGATGACGTTCTGTTTATTGGATAAAAAATCATAAAGAACATCTCCAAATCTACCTGAGCAGCCTTACTTGTATAATGAATCGACAGTATATTTACAGAGGAGCTTTTAACATTGTCTTTGTGATGTTATTTTCACCAAAGCATCTCATATCCTCAGAATTTCTTTCAAAAGAATGTCTTTGCATTTAATGAGTCCCCTTTTCATCTATCAGCACAAATCAGATACTGTGTAAGAAATGCCATGGGCCATTCTCCCAGTTAGACAGTAAAGAGCTTGGGTGTCCTCATTCGCCGAAAATTAAGGCAAATATGTCCACTACATGTATTTAAAAATGTCTCTGTACAATCCTTGACCCTGTTGGATTATCTATTATCCAATGTCTCTTTGTGTCTGCTTATAGCTCGTTGCTCGTTTAAGCATCTTGTTCCGCTCTGCCAAGAAAAAAAGCCTAATTAAAGTTGATTTGCAAAATGATGACTGCAGAGCATTCTAAATATGTGGCAGTTAAAGGGATATTACCAAGCTGTTATCACACAGGTGAAAATAAGGGTCTGTATGTCAGTGATAAGACATGTTAATAGGCCACTGAAAGTCTGTTCAGTATTAGTATGCGATTGAAAGGTGCTAATTGCCTTTTAGACTTTTTCCTAGTGTACAAAGCTACAAACTCAAAGTACATTTATGGTGAGTCTACGAATTTATCTTGTGTTCTATTTCAGAACTCAACTACTACTACTATTATTTTATTACTGCCCAAACTCTCTGGATTCCTTTTGTCACTGTATTCAAATTCATTGTCTAATTGTATAATCCCAGTGAACACACAAAACAGTCATGTGTATTGTATTGTCAGTGATTTTGCACTCCACCAATGCAGAGAAAATTGAGTATATTCCCAGTGCTCATTTGTTTGTTGTGAGATTGTTCCACAACAAACAACATTAGGGAATTGTTCCACAATCCCCTAATGTAGGCAAGAATCTGTGTGGTACCTCTTCACTATGGCACACACACCACAGTCAGGCCATTGACTTGTCAATATTTGAATTGTAACTAGAAGAAACTGTGGAAACATCCACACAAGCTGTGAAGGTATATTTTGGGTCTGTTTAATGTTACTCTTGCACACTCTTATGGGGTTTGTTTTTAATGTTAATGCCTAATTTTACATAGTAATATGGATAAAGAGCTCCTTCCCGGAGCTCTTTATCTTAAAAAGATTAGCTGCAGAGAAATGTTCTCTGCAGTGTCAGCAAGTGTTTCCACACTGAAAAAGGGATAATTATATTTTTTGCCTGTTTAGGATTTTCAGAATTGGTTGACCTGGCAGAATGATTAGCGCCATGGTTGATATTTATCCCCATAATGATGTTGTGCATATACGCAATATATTTTACTGCCTCTGTGTGAACAGCCCTAGATCAACTGACACAGAGGTTGTTCGTTAACAGAGTGCTGTTTATTTACTGGGTCATTGAACACACACATCAGAGCTACATTTCAAATACTAAATAACCCAGTTGAAATGCCAAGACTCATCCTTTGATGGCAGACATGCTGGACATTTGGTAATATTAATGCTCTGGCAACTGTCCAATGAGCCAGTTAGTGTCACCCTTTCCCTTTTCACCCTTTCCACAGGTATTGGTTTTGGGGCAGAAGGGTAAATGTCTTGTTTGATTGGACTCTACCGTGCCATTCCCAAATAGTCCATCAGAAAATCCAATTGAGCGAGTAGGTAGATTTGTAGTCTACACAAAGTTGTAATCATGCTTCATAAATGGTTTTAAAATCGGGGAGTTTTTCTGAAAGGTCGATTTTTGTCCCAGATCATCAACTTATATTCAGATGGCAATTATTGGAGCTCCTCTAACTGGAGGTTGAGGCTGTATGGACAACATACTGTATGTATCAATATATTCATTGAATCGGTCCTTGAAAAAGGGTCTACAAGCAGTCTCATTTGTTGGAGCCATTAATGGTATTGAAGCATGTGTCCCCCTTGATCTTTCAAGTTATCAGGCCACAAGTGTGTTATGGCACCAGTGGTTTAGTTTGAAGTTTGCTTTCTGGCCACGCTACATTGGCCTTACTCGTCATCATGTGCTCTGTTGCCTAAGACCATACTGGCAGCTATGCATTAAATAGCTAATGTGCCTGGCAAAACTACATTATCCACCCCATCAAAGTGTCACAGGCAAGGATAAAGCACTCCACTTGGCTGCCCACAAGATTGTTGGAAAATGTTTTTTTGTGGGTATCGCTTGGCAGCTTGCAGTTATCTTTTAAAATGCTTCCTTTGAAAGCGCTTTGTTTCTGCCTGGCTGATTTGCCAGAATGAGAACAACGAAGGAGAAGTGGCTTCATTTGCTTCAGACGTCCATCTGTGGCAGAACCCTCTCACACCTGACTGCCTGTGGAGCTTTACAGTCCACTTTCACAAATGTGCCTTCTAACATGCCAGCCAGCACCAGTTTGAAGCACACTGTCCATTTTAGTGTAAGGACCACTTAAACCAGCAGTAATATGCTCTGCTGTCATGCACACAGACCTTCTATGCAAGAATGTAAACAAATGCTGTGTGAGGGGGTCGACAGACCTGTGTGTTCATGTACCTCGACAGCAAATTGCTGGTGAGGGAAGTTAAACTTTCAGAAGCATCGTTGCCACAGCAAACAGTGGCAGAGCGGGACTTTCTCCTCACTACACCCCATCTCAGCCACCTCCCCGCAAGAGTGCTGCTGGCACCATCCCAGTGATCTGAGCGCCCACGTGAGAAGCTTTTGTTGTGAATGCAGTGAAATCCTACATTGTATGGGTGAATGTGTTATACATCTCCAGAGTTATCTTCAACAGATACTCGTTTATGAACTGCTTTACCTCTGTATAAGTCACCGATGCTTAAAGCAGCCGACACATGGACGTGGACCTTCATGGGGACAGCCCACATGAAGAGCTGTGCATTGAAGCTTCTGCCTTTGAAAATGTACTATACACTGTTTGTTCTCTTTGGCAGCAGCCTCTCTCAACCATGTCGTCTGCTCTCTCTTTGTGCTGCTTGTGTTTCAACTGTTCCAACGCCTTCAGCTTAGCACAACTATAGAATAAATAAATGCCTGTTTGAAATGATGTTCCAAATATTTGTTCCTTGGACACTCATTTTTGTTTCCTTATCTTGGATGTTCAATTGTATATACATTCATGTACCATTGGCTTGCCATCATCTGTACAATAAGTGTGCTTTGTTTGATGACACCATCTCCATGTTTGAAACCAAGGGCTGACCAAGTGCTGGCACCAGCACAAAGGCTCACATAATAATTGGAGGCATTATCTGTCCTCTCTTAACAAGTCTTTCTGGCTTTTCCTGCCTTTGTAAACTAGGATGAATTTAAATAACATTCATATCCACACGGTTCTCCTTTGACACATGAAATCCTGCATTAGTGTTATGTTATTTTACCTTAAACTGAAGCTGAACATTTCTCTTCTATTTCCCCAGGTTCAACTACAGATCAACACACCATCTCACGACAAATGGCTTCTACGAGTTTCTCAACTGGTTTGATGAGAGAGCGTGGTACCCCTTGGGAAGGATTGTTGGTGGCACAGTAAGTCTGTAAATGTATTTGAGCTCTGTGAGGCAAATGGCTTTTTTGTTTTTTTAATTCAACCGTGACCTTGAAGTCACAGGTAACGGTGAAGTCTTTTCTAAAGTAAAACTAAATTATGTCTTTAAAGTTTAAGTCGTGCCCACACATGTTTGCATGCTTTTGTCTTGTTAGTCCTAACAGAAAGCCATTCTGAGACTTTCTAATTCTGCTGGAGGTGTTTAACACCCACATTAGACATGACAGCATTATGGAATGATGAGCAGTGAGTGGTGGTCTGCACCACTGCCTGGCTGTAGGCACAGACGCTTTCCAGTCTGGTCATTTCAGGGCACATGACTTCATTTTGTTGATGATGTGTTGCTGTTGGCTCAATCAGACTTTGTGACCTTCCGTTGGATTATTTTGTTTTGCATTAGATATGTGACCACTGGTTTATTCACACAGATGTCTGTGAAGCTCATACAACACTGTTCCCTACCCACCTCACTCTTCTTTCTGTCAATGTATTGCTTATGTTATTTTTATTCTGAAAATTGAAACAAAATAAATCACCTGTTTGACCTTGATGCGACATCATAACACCGTCAAAGGCTCAGCATGCGCAATTTGCATATTCCGTTTTTGGTAAATTCTGAAATGCGATTTGTTTGTTGACGTTGCTGTTGCGCTAATTGATTTAAATGCAACCACACAAGAGACCACTTGCAATTTAATCATTGCTCAATAGTGTAAAATAAATGTGTATAATATGGCACGACTCCCAACTGTCTGTTCCTCTTTAGTTTACTGAGGAGATGATGGACAGCAATGACACAAACTCACCCAATAGACAATGTTTATCCATTTGACAACCCTGATATGCAGTCTTTGTCTCCTTTGATTATTAGGAGATTAGTTGGGCCATATGACAAGTTGCACGCAGGTCTGAAGCACAATTAGATCAAATTCCTGTTTACCTTTCAATAATATTCAGGTACCAGCAGCTACCACATATAGAGAACTGATGATGACATTTGGGAAAATGAGATGAATACATTCACTGTAATGCTTTTCTTTCATTGATTAATTTTCTCCTGCCTGCTCTGGTGACGGGTCGCGGTTGTACTGGAGCCGATCTCAGCTAATGCTTTTCATGAGCACATGAAGATTTTTGGATGTGGGGTTAGACATGGGCGTGCAAGTGTACTTGAAAGCTTGACAAACCCCATTTAGGCTGCATGGATTTAAGTCACAATCCGGCAGCTGCGTGCAGCTGCTCAGCTTTAAACTGATCACATTCCCCCTGGCTATCGTTGCATCTCTGTTGCAATGACTGTATAATGAATCATTGACCCTTTTCATTGTGAAATACAACCTGCTGATTCCACACAATTCATCTCCCATTCCCCTGCCTCACCTCTGAGTATTTCTTTTCCCTACCTCATCTATCCAGCTCTGTTCTGTGCACTGTGAGGTCTGTAAAGGGCCTTTGGTTGATCGTCTCCCTCTTCTCTTCTCATCGACCTCACCTGCCTTCTGTTTTCTCAAGTAGGCCTCATGGACCAACCAGGTTGCACTTTGAGCTATGATTACACAAGCTGGTTATGCATCGGGATAAAATAATCCAAGCCTGCAGTCTCAAAAACTCTTGCTGTCTGTATTTACTTTTTTACCAGTGGATATGCCATATATTGTCCCCAAGTCCATGTAGAACTCTGCACAGTTGCGAGAACAGAGCATGCCAATGCTTTCCATCACAATCAGATGCTGATTGTTGCAGCACCAAGCAGATGGTGAAGGACTGGGGCCGCCAATGCTGGATGCAGATGTCTGAATATAGCATTCACTGAAGCAAGAGAGGCAAAATGGGATCAACACAACAATCATCAGCCCTCATCTGTCATAGGCAATTAGCATCCACTACTGGTAACTGTATAAGACAAGATGCTTGATTTTAGGTCTTGGAGGAACCATGGAGGAAGATTAAACTCATGATTTGAAATAGTTTTCATAACATTTACAAATCCTTCTGCATCGAAACAAGTGTAGAAAAACGGATCCTATCCTTCATCTGTCCTCTTGTATTGGCAGTTAGCTAAAGAAACGAGGAAACAGGAATTGCTGTCTGACATGAATGCATTAAGCAAAATGAAATGACTTATATAAAGTCACAGTTGAGCACAGTCATAGTCATCTCAGCTTTACTTTATTTATTTATGACAGTGAAGTGTGATTGATTAGCAATACAATTTCACAACACTGTTAGATTCCATGCATAATGGTGTTTAAAAAAAAGTTGATTAACAGTAGAAAATGACACTTAACACTCTTAAAATTCTCTGAGCCAAACCAGGCTTCAAATGAGCAGGCACTCTCCCATACTCCCACACTGCATTAGGAACCATAGATTGAGTGTGTGAGCCCTTTTATTTTTGTATCATATTGCTAAGGGTCTGAGAAAAGTGCTGAAATCCAAGACTGGCATTTTCAAATAATCAAAATATACTGAGGGAATCTCTGAGGAGAAATGTGTCTCCAGCAGGGGGTTTACATTTAGTTTAACTCATCTATTCAGGCAACAAGTGGTACACTAAAGAAGAAGCAGATGGAAAATAAATAATATGCCATGCCTAAGGCTGCACCATACCATATCGTTTATGATTCATCATGCAAATTTTCCCCTTGAAGCATTTTTTAACATCACCAGCCATGCAGCATAAGATATATTTACACTATTAAACCATTATTAGTACTGCAGGAAAATGTCTTAACATTTACATTTGTTTGTCCTGGGGTTAGAGTCCAATGAATAGTGGTGTTTGCATTTTAACTGCCGTTTCGAAATTCCTGTTCACTTCAATCAGCCCGAGTAATTGGTAGTTGTTTAGTACCTGATTTTTTTTGTGCACTGTTCTTTGATCGTAGACACTGTGTCAAGGTGACTGACGTAAACGCTTTTGAATCAACCAAGATTGGATTTTATTATATTTCCATTAGTGGTTGGTATGATACTGAGATAGTTAATTGTCCACAGGGCACCAAAGACCGTTCATAGAAATAGAAAACGTCATTCCCCATCTTTTCACGTTGTTGTCTTGCCTTGACATTTTAATATGCCAGTGGAGAATGGCAGCCTGAATCTTTTGACAGTTTGTTTCCCCTGCCGCCTTGTTTACGACAACCTTTTTGTCTCTTAATCCCTTAATTTTAGTTTTCTTACATATTTCTCGAGCTGCTACACACAACCAGTCAAAAGATTGGATGGTCCAAACTATTGACTGGTAGAGTATATTTGATCATCGCTCCTGTAGTTGATGGTTCTGCATGGGTCTTTTTCTTCTTCTCAAGGGTGCCTCCATTCTCTCCTGAGCCAGCCCTCTTTCTTTATTCAAAATGACACAGATGATTGTGACAGTTCTCATTAATTGTGTATTATAGTAGAAATCCTTAAGCACTCAGATGGGTCACACTGTTTGGAAGATAGATGAGCCAATATCAGTTAATGTGACAGTTGAATGCCTTCCTGTCTGGACCAGGCCAACTGCCCTCACTCTTTCTATTCCCTGCTTACTCTCACCCACATGCACCTCCCCAGAGGATGACTGCCGGATGCTCTTTGTCGTGAGCTATAGGAAAGAAGGAATGATTCTCGAATGTGATCGTCCATAACAACAGCCAGTAGTCTACTCTGTGTTGTCAAAAGGGTGAAATGCTTTTCTAGTTTCTAGTTGTGGAAAGTGGATTTAGGTACATGTGTACACTCAATTTTTTTTTGCCATCAAGCCAAAAATGAAAAATTCACTTTGCTATAAGCAATCTTTGCCATCTGTAAAAAGGAACATGTGGTTGACTCCTGATCAAACTGACTATTACAAGGAAGGTTCTGAATATTTCAGACTCATTTGTCCAGATCTCAGAGCTGATATGCAAGACATGGTAGATATTTATTATGAAACACAGCTTCCTTTCATCCTCCTTCACTATTGTACCATCATTTCCACTGGTTTATCGTTATTCATATTTTATAGTTTTGTCGTTCACATCCAACACCCTTTGTCCCACTTTCTCTGTAACTTGTCTCACCCATCCTCTCTCTGCCATGTTACAGGTCTATCCAGGATTAATGGTGACTGCAGGCCTCATCCACTACGTGCTCAACCTGCTCCACATCACGGTCCACATTCGTGATGTGTGCGTCTTTCTGGCTCCGGTCTTCAGTGGTCTTACTGCCATCTCCACATTCCTGTTGACACGGGAGCTGTGGAACCAGGGTGCAGGGCTGCTGGCAGCCTGCTTCATTGCCATTGTCCCGGGTTATATATCCCGATCTGTGGCCGGCTCATTTGACAACGAGGGAATCGCCATCTTTGCCCTGCAATTCACCTACTACCTCTGGGTACGTACACTGTTTACCTGATGGATGTGTGAAACCGTTCACTGAACTGTACACTAGAGTTTCATCGGCAAACATATTTCACGTCTCTAAACACCCACTAAATAAAGCTACAGTCCAAACCATTCTCCTGCAGTTTACCTTTTCACTAAAATTGAAATGATGACACGATGTGTAAACTCACAAGACGGCGTGTGTTAATGTGCTTATGTAGCATGGAGGTAAAACCCTGTTTATAATGCAACTATATGTAGTTCTCACGTAATTACACTGAAGTCTGATGTCTCATTAGTCTTTTTCAGAAATATTTATATCCCAGGTGTTAAACTACTCATTGACAGACCAAAACAATTTCACAGATGAGAAGGAAAGGTTATTTTCTGTTTTCTCTTAATCTCAGTCCATCCACTTGCCTGCTGACTTACAGCCCTGCAGCTATCTTACATGAATGCAACTTGTGTTTTCGAAATTTTGACAATATTATCAGTATCCCCGTAGCTTGCGATAGCAGAGTTGACCTTGTAGACCTTGTAGAGTATTGTGTGGTTTTCCATTTCATTGAGTTGTATTCATTTAGAGATAAATGTCAAAGGTTTATTTTTTTTTCAAAACCAGATTTAGTGAAAGTGGAACTGCATAAAGTATATTTCCCCTACCATAATATTAGGGGGCACCCCAAACGCAAATTACGATAAACGCTTATATGCTCACACACAACACACACACACACACTCCTGTTCCTCTGTCAAACATGCACCATCACCAAAATGGAACGGAAAATTCCTCACACTGCAAATGTTCCTCATGTCATGTAAACATACACACAGGATAATCACCTTCAATATTGAATAGGTTCTGACATGGACCGATACGTCATGTACGTTGCTAATAAACAAAAGGATATGCTAATGATAATGATGAATAAAACATAACTTCCTTGGCAACGTAATAAGTCCCGCAATCAAAATAATTTCCCTGGCCACTGAGTTTAAACGTAATGCAGGTAAGAAGGGAAACTAACAGGTAGAACAGATATTTCATATGACTCACTGGCATCCAGTTGTCATGTTTGAGATGATCAGAAACAGAAACACATGATGTGAGTCCATCAGAGAGCCAGTGGCATTTTGCGATGTTAATATGTTGACCCTTTTTCCACTCTAATAGCAGCCCCGAGCCTTGTTTTTAAATACACCTCAAGTCTCAAGTGTACTCTTCCTGCGTTTTAGTTCTGCTGGAGCCTCCAGAATCCAGAGCTCGTCAACGAGCTGTCACCCTATTTGTCTCCCATCAGGAAAAGTGTATTTGTGTGTGCTAGGGATGTCAGTTTATGTCAGTGTTAGCATAATGTCTCCAAGACATGCAGGTGTTCTTCCTGGAGGAAGTCACCAGTGCCTCTTAAGGTGATGCATCTTATTTGGAGCAGTGCTATTAAAAAAAAAATGAAAACCACCACATCTCCCACCACACACTTGCACAGGGGCTCTGAAATACAATCATCCTGTTCACACACCACTGCTTCCTATTATCAGTCTCATTTACCTAAATTTGTCTTTGCATTTTCCATTCCTCCACCTGTCTTTTTCCATCATGTCTCTCCTTAATTGTATTTCTCGTCTTCCCCTTCTGTATCTCACTGTTACTCATTCTTTTCTCCTGCCATCAACCACTCATGGCCAAACCACTCAGAGCCATTCTCAAGTCTCGACCCCACCTTCATTATCCGGCTTCTTTGTTTTATCCACTAATAACCCATCCAACTCTACTCTCTTAATCAGTTTACCCCCCCTGCATTCAACCAAAACACACAAACTCCCCCATAATCTATAATTGAATCCTCTTGCACCCAGGAGAGCACCCCACCCCCCCGGTGCATTTCAACATGAGCTAACACACACAATTGCACTGCCACTTGTGTTAACCACTGCACACTATGCTCACATTGTTCTAGCAATAACGGCCCTTTCATTCGGCTTACATTTAATTAGCTCTGCTGGTATACTGTGACTTCTGGGTGTCCACCGAGGGCGAGGAGTGTGGAAGGGCAGTGGGAAGAAGGTGCCAGGGCACCAGCTGAATGTGGTTTGCAGATCCACAGAATGAACAATACAAGCAACATCAGCTTTGGCTCAGCTTGAGTTGGTACATTGTCAAGAAAACACAGTGAGCTGCCCAGAAACTGTCATCTGTTCTGGCACAATGCTTGAAAATAAAAGTGTTTTGGAATTTTCTTCAATATAAATATAATTTTGCATTTCTGTAACAAATGTTGTTTTTGAGTCTGAGTCAAAAATGTTGCCAAGCTGGATGCATGCATTGTTTGGTAGGGCTTTATCCGTCCCTTTCAATATTGCCACATTATAATGCAATGAAGACTGTTGAAGAAAATTCTCAAGACCCAGTGTTTGCTATGGTGGTTTAATAGTAATCTGGAAAACCGTGAGGCTTCTTACACAGAGCAGGGCTGGTACAAGAGACTGACCAAGAGCCCAAGGCAGAGCGACAATTATCCAGTGGGTACAGAGTGTGGGTGTGACAGGACGAACGACACAAAAGGCAGGGAAAAGTATTTGTATTTTAGTTCAGGTTCACAGACACACTCAGCAGTGGGAAGGAAGCAGGTAGAGCTGTGGAGGTCCCAGGTGAACAAAGGAAAAGGGCAGCACCAGATTAAAACACCTATGTGTCAACAGACGGTGCAGAGGAAGGGACAGAAGAATGTCTGGGTAAATTCCTTGATCAAAAGGCTCTGATTAACATCAGGACGCAACAAGGAATGAAGTGATCAGCATGTCTGTCTTACACTTGGAAGAAAGTAATTTCTCTTCCACAAGACCACAGAGCGTCTCATGAGCAGGCGGTTGAAATGTCACCGTTTAGGGATTTCTCACACACACACACAGTGTGGTTCTGTGTGTGCAGTCTATTAATCAGTTGGTTTCGATTTGTCTTTGAATTGTCTGAGACACTTTGGCATGGCGAGACCACCTTGGACCAGTGGTCATTGATTCACCCTCATCAGCACATCAATTTCTGTCAGTTGTTGCGTGAGATCTCGTTCAGTTCAGATTTAATGTACAGATTTAATTTGCTATCATGACAGCAAATTGATGTGTGGCAACTTTGAAATATATTTAAGAATCAAATTTTCCCCCCATCAAAATAGCTGGCAATGGTAATAATGGCCACTGTTACCTTGAAAGGAAAAACACGGACCATTTTGTCAACACTGGACCTCCACCAGACAACCCTTAGAGAATCGAGCAGCCTGCACTCTAGTTTTTCCGTGGTAATTGAAAGAGAACACCATATCATTATCCTGGGAAATGTGTAGTATGGGTTGCATTATTTTGTAGTGTCCCTGGGCCTCCACACATCTTCTGTTCATGGTGAAGCATGTCCTCACACTGCGGTGATGTTGATCTTTCTTTCCCTTTTCATTTAGGTGAAATCCGTGAAGACAGGCTCTGTATTTTGGACCATCGGCTGCTGCCTCTCCTATTTCTACATGGTAA
The DNA here is from genome assembly GCA_901007665.1 of Aeoliscus strigatus. Lineage (NCBI taxonomy): Eukaryota > Metazoa > Chordata > Actinopteri > Syngnathiformes > Centriscidae > Aeoliscus > Aeoliscus strigatus. Next base: position 27,224 of record CAAKHB010005494.1, on the reverse strand, counting down.
GAATAGTTTAGTAGTTGACAACATTATGTCAATGCACTGCATGCTCCCAATCCTTTATTTGATGTTTGTACCAGCTCTAATTTTGATCAAGTTCAGGACAGTCAGCGCTTGAAATGGGTTTGTCGATGATTTAATAACATTTGGAGCTTTGTAGCCAGAGATTCCTGTATTATTTATGAATTCAGACTTTAGGCCATCAGAGGTTTGATAAGAGAGATAAGATAGAAATATATGTTCCCAGATGTTCCCACTGGCGCACTAACAGACAGCCTGTTTGTGTGCGGGGGAACATGCGGGTTTATAAAAATCTCCAGCTTCTTGCTCGTTGCCGTATTTGCCAACTATCTATGTGGCTGGAAATGAGACAGATGCCAAACGAAGACGCTCGCTGATTTTGGAAATCCAGTTCATCGATCATATTGGACTGGACCACAGCCTCCAATAGCAGTGAGAATTAGAGAGAGAGGCCATGAAAGAGGAATGATGGAAAGATGAATGCAATGGGAGATAAAAGAATTAAAAATGTGTAAAATAAGTCTCATGCAAAAATGTCTTTTTTCTTTTGCTGCACTCATTACGACTGTAAATGATCAATAATGTTTATTTGTCATGCTTTCACATGGTTTTACGTTCTCCTTGACGGCCTCTTCCTGTACTGTAGCTGCAGTCCACCCACTTCTGAAGTGGAACAAACTGAATGCTCTCTACCAACAAACACACCTTTCGATCATGCACACAAAGTATTCACTTGCTGAACCACCTGAACTGTTTTTGTTTGCTTTGGTTTGTTTGTAGTCATTCAATATATTGTGAAGCATGTTATCGTGCCTTGATATTTCTATAATCAGGTGGGTACATGGGTGGTCAAAGTTAGAAAAACAGCTTTTATCACTCAAGGTTGAGGGCGGTGTGTAAGAGCTAGAATAGAAAACAAATGAGCCTGAAATTGAAACTCACACTTTTTATAGAATTGCTTCCATTTGAATATAAATGAACCTAAAATCCCCTGTGCCTGTAGCACCTGAGTTCATCTCTCACAACCTTAAGTATCTGGTCATCAGCTGTGCACACAACCACACAAATGCTGCTGCCAGAGTCCCCTTTTTTGAAGTAGTTCTGCAAATGCAAATTTTGTAATCCCAAATCTCCTCCTTGTCCCCTTGTCTGAAGCCACAGTCTTAACACACACACACACACACACACACACACACTCAAAGATTGCATTCCATGTTCTATATCCTCTCCAGACTGGTCTCATGGTCATCAGATAAGCCGTGTGTGAAATACAGGGAGAGATAACGGCAAAAAGTCTTTGCTCTAAGCATTCAGCGTCCTGCTCTCAGCTGTTAGCCTGTGGTTCTGGCGTCAGGCTGGGGCCAGGATTTAAAACCAGGGTTTCACATAAAGTTTGTTTGCGTGTGCGTACATGCGCTGGTCACAGGCATTGATCTTTGCATGTACCTCTAATGTTACCAGACAGCCTGTTTCTGGTTCTCCCTTTTCATGCACCAGATGATGTGCTCTGCTTGCTATTCCGAAGCCTCAAGAGATAAATAAAGTTGCTTTGCTGGGTTTGCAGATAAAATGTTGTGGATGCCAGCTTCACATAATTTCAAACATGTTTACAATCAATTACATAATATTTTATACATCTAAGGTCAATATAGAATGATAGTCAGTATCAATATAGTAGAAAATAGGTGCAATATGACACCTGAAGATATGTGTTTACTCAGGCTTTGATTTTCCGTGGTTAATAATTCATGGCTATCTGGGAGCCAAACCTGGGAGAGAAATATTTTAAGGAAGCTATTTCTCAGGCCTGTCCTCCAAAGTGTGGTGTTACATGAATGCACAGACTTTCACAGTTATCTTGATCATGATGGTACAGACTAGGATGTTACCTGTTTGACTGCATAGCGCTCTTTATGTTGTGAAGGAGCTGCTTGGATACAGACATTGTTGCAGATATCACCGAGGCTTTCATGAGACTGCAGTTTGTTTCAGCCTATTGCAGCGTGGAAATATGGATTACAGGTTTTCAAGCCCTCTGCCACACTTCCTCCTACTCCTGCTGTGTGCTGTTTTCTATCATGTAGCCGGCATGTTCACAAGGCACAAAAACACAAACAGATGCAGCATATTTGCTCTTGTTAGTCACCAAACAGCTTCAGTCACTGTTGCCACTGGTATTGTTTCAATAAGAACCCATTCCCAGCCAGTCAACAACAGACTTAATGAGCTTTCCCTCTTATCTGCGATGATAATTACATTGAAGTCACAGGTATATAACTAAAGCTGTTTACCTGCCAGTAATTGGCTGTCAATGTGATGAATGAAGAATAAAAGAAATCAAAGAAAATTCCACCTAAACAGTCACTGAGGATCTTTTTTTTAAAATAGTTTTCTTCTATTCTCTGGCTTTATGAAGCATATAAATTGCAGTTGCTTATGTTGTGCTTGTATTGTTTTCGTAATGCTGCTTTTAGTCATAGCAAGTAAATTGAATGCACTTTTTATCATGCTTCCCTGGTACCAAGGACCTTTTTTCTGACAAGTTGTTTTCTCCCTCTTTCATTTTCTGACATTTCCAGCTCCCCTTTCTCTCTTTGTAATCTCACTCTCTTTCTCTCTAACATCATGTTCTTGTTTCTAGTGCTCTCACCTCTTCCATTTACACTTTGCTGTTGTTGGCATTTAAAATTTTTTCAGTGGTCATGGTGGTTTTAGCCATGTATCCCTAAAAACAGTTTTAATTTTAGGGATACATAATCGAGCAGTAAAATTTGTGCCTCACGTTTTAGGTGGGTATTAAGTATTAAGGTGTGTTTTACATGTGAATCTGTTGACTCAAGGATAATGAAGTTCAAAAGATCGCTTTCTTTCAATGTGACCTGTCCTCTTTTCTTTTCTTGTGTGATATTAAAATTAATTCTTGGTTCAACTGAATGTTTTTTTGTTTTTTTTCTCCACATAATCAGTGAGTAACCTCGTTATGTTTCAGGAGGACTTTTGGTCAGTGATTGGCTTTTTCAGCCAAATACTTTATGCCAACCTAGTGTGAAATATTAAAACAGGAAAGCCTCCACCGAGCATGACAAATAATTGATCAAATGGGATTGTGCGATTCAACTTTGAATCCACAGTTTGCTGACTAACATGTCTGTGTGTTGTAGGTGTCAGCTTGGGGAGGTTATGTGTTTATTATCAACCTGATTCCCCTGCACGTGTTTGTACTGCTGCTGATGCAACGCTACAGCAGAAGAGTCTACATCGGTAAGGTGCACAAACTATTGTCACTGTATGGCTTGACGTTTCTCTACATAGCTGAAATTGAAAATGTCACTGTTTTCAGAACATCCATTTGAATAAAAATAAATGCAAAATCCCTGTGCCCAGTCAAGCCATCGTTCATCTCTCACAGCCCAGTTTGATCATCAGCCATGCAGACAACACAACACTTCACAATAAATGCACCCACCTGTTTCCTGATCCCTTTCTTTTCAACATCAGGTTGGTGCTGGTGAAAATGTGCTCATTATTCCACAGACCATCTCAGTTTCTCAGAGGACATGGCAGCTCCAAGCCTGAGCCCTCATCATGTGCATGTCCACTGTGCGCATAGCTGCAGTAGCTTTTAACATAAGTCACGTGTCAGGTGCCATTCACAGAAGACTATAGTCTAAGTTGCAAACGACTACATCTTGCAGATATTCATGTCCGAGCATAATGTCTCAATTTCTGCCAAGGAATATTCAAAAAGAAAAGAAAAAAAACTAAAAAGTCTATGTCCCCCCTCAATTCATTTCCCTCTGACTAGAGTCAATAGCAGATGTATGAAGAAGAGATTTGCTGAGGGCTGTCAGAACTACTTCTAAAATGATGCACACTCTTCAGGAAGAGTATCAAATCTTAATTAAGTCAATGTCTCTGTGAATTTATTTCCCCCAGCTACAAAGGTGGAGATTTTAGCATTCTCACTTACTGACACACTGCCAGGCACACTTCTGTTTTCTCCATAAATTACATTAGATTAGCTATTTTGTATTTACTCCCTTGCGACAGGGAAAATCAATAGACTTCAAATATCCATTGAGGGTGATTTCCCTCACTGGGACTCAGACTCAGAAGCTGTGGTGTAGAGTGAAGGTTTTTTCCTTAATGGTTTATTTTATATGGTCAATTTCTTATCTGTTCTGCCTTCTCTTTCTCCCCACAGCTTACAGCACTTTCTACATTGTGGGTCTTGTACTGTCAATGCAGATTCCTTTTGTGGGTTTCCAGCCAATCAGAACCAGTGAGCACATGGCAGCTGCTGGTAAGTTCCACTCTCTCCTTCCATGTCTGCAAATGCTGAAAATGCAATTCAAAGTCAAATACATGTAGAAAAATGATTTGACAGCATTGCTTAATAATGCCTTTCACATCACAGTTTCTGCTAATATGCCCCCCCCAGCTACTTACTTGCTAATAGATGATATTAATGTTTCTGTATGGAACCCATTTGCGCAGGTGGTTCCATCCACTGAACAACTGCTTGCACCAAACAGTGGTGTCATAACTGACACAATGCACTGATCCCTGGATTGATTTCTGTCCTGACTGGCTACTGGTTTACTTTGGCAGCTGTAAAGTGTTCAGCAGCACTTTTTTTTACAGCTCTGTCGCTGCAAGTCCTTCTGTTCACTTACCTGTTTCTCTGCATATAAACAGCATAGACCTTTTCAAAAAGGGCCATTGTCCACAATCTTTTCCCCTTCAGAGGTAACAATTGCTTATTGATAATATTAGTGATAATTAACTTGTTGATGTAGCGTGAGCGTAAGTACGTACCCAGCATTGACGTTGTAAGTGTGAACAAGGTCTACGAGAGGTTTTCGAGGATTTGCACCAACAAATTCAAGCCTGCTCTCAGTTTTTAGTACCCCTAGACTGTTATCCTGTAGTTTTTTTTATGTCACAAGGGAGCAGCTCCTCAGAACATCTGGTGGTAGCATGTGGAGAACACAGTAAGACACAAGAGGGGGTGACAGAACCATGAGCCTGTCAGTACCTTTGAGATATCAGGCCCTGAGGCGGGCAAGCAGTTTGGCATAGAGTGACAAGCATGTTAGCTCTGTGGCTGCTCTCAGGATACAGGAAAGGACTTAACCTCGGAAATGGGTTCGCTCCGCCTCGGGTTGTGGAGGAGGAGGGTGATTTCACACCAGGTTTATGGTTGAAAGTTGACGAAAGGAGGAGAAATATGTCCCCTTCTCAGCTTTTATATCTAAATCATCAGACAAAAAGACTCTTTGGAAAAAGAGGAAGTGACAGTGCAAAGGAGAAGCAGAGCCAATACAGAGATGGGCTTCTTTCCACCAGAACCTCATGTTGTCCTGCATTAATTGTCTACCACGTCAACGTGGCCCAAGGGGCTTTGTCGAGACTTGTGTCAAGCGTCTTCACCATGTAAATCTTTGTACTTTGTACGCTGCATATGGCAGCACGAGTCAGGCCCTCGTCCAATATTCTGTGCCTGCTTCCGTTGTATGCTCATCCGTCATTGTCTGTGGCTTTTCTCAGGTGTCTTTGCACTTCTCCAAGCCTATGCCTTCCTGCAGTACCTGAAGGACAGGCTGACGAAACAGGAGTTCCAGACACTTTTCTTCCTTGGAGTCTCACTCGCTGCTGGCGTGGTCTTCCTCACTGTGATCTATCTCACATACACAGGTGTGTACACCAGCTCATGTATATTCATAGTAGTGAATCACAAGATGTCTGCTGAAAGTTTTGTAGTGCATTAGAAACCTCGCTGTTTTGTTATAAATATCTGAAAACCAAAAAGCTTAAAAGCATATTAAGAACATATGAACCTTGTATGATGAATAGCATGAAATATTGAGTCTGAAATCTGCTCAAACACATTAAGAACATGATCAGAGACTTGATGGAGTGTTACTAAAGATTTTCTATTAAGGCTGTTCAGGACAATTTGGTGCAGTGTTTTTGTCCTTGGAAGTTTTTTTGTTGCAGCTAGTATCATGGAACTGTGAGACCTCTCACTAATCATGATAAATATTGCTGCCCAAACCAGTAAACCAACAACTAATCTGATAAATCGCAAAAGTTTATTTAAGTAACATTCAACAGTTCATGTGCTTCACTCATAAATGTTTTACATGGAAAGGCTGTAACAAAAAATAGTTCTCCTTAGAGGTCATCTTTCCCAACTGTATGCCTCATTTATGCAGGAATACCAACGGCTGCCTACGTTAATAAACATTTTCTCATGTGGTCGGTTGATGTGGGATGCAGGATGTTGACTGCAGAGAGGTTATTTGCCAAAGAAATGTTATGCAGCCCAAACATTCTTACGAGTGTCAACATATTAATAAAACGTTTTATGAATATGTTGACACGTATGCACATAATCACATCAGTCAGCTATATGAACTGTTGCAATGGAGCAAAGGTGATGAAGATAAACAGTTAGAGTAGCACTGTGTTTAACATTGTGAATATTTAACATGCTGCTAACTGAGTCTACTATCTTGGCAGGTTCGATGTCAAGATTGCAAAAAAAATCTTTGTAATTAGCACTGTGTATACTCCAGTTACCAAATAGGTGCTGATATTTTGCCCTCAGTCTGGTTGTCAGGTTATTAGCACAATATGTAAGTAATTACTGTGAATTTGGAAAAAAATATAGGGGCAACAGCCCTTTTGTACATGGACCAGCTGATTAGGGTTTGGTGATGATTGGATGTTTGGTTGAAGGTTTGGGTTTTTTGGACCAAAGAGTGTATTCATTAACTATCCTCTAATGGTCTGGCCTCCCGTCCCCCATCTGGGCTGCAAATCAATGTTTGCTTCATCAGAAAGACAACCACACACACACTGTCATGGATGCCGCTGCTCCTGAAATTGGAGAACTGTAAAGGATTTGGCTCTATGGGGTGTCTTTATTTTAGTCAATGGACATGTGAATGCTATTTCTTATTGTCTCTTGTGAACTTTGCTGCATGCAGGCAGCTGGTTGAACTTTGTCCTGATTACAAGGTTAATTTGCAGCTCTGCTGTTTGTGGCCACAGTGGAGGTTTCAGGGCTTTTCTTTTAATAGTCTTTTGGGGGGCTGTGATGTGTGATCCTGTACACACCTTTGAGTATGCTGTATATTTGTTGGGGCTGACAGTATTTGAGGAACAGCTCTGAGCATAAGCCAGTACGTTTCTGCAGTACTACAAATGATACCCTCCAAACTGTGTGTTGGAATGAATCAACACCTCTCTGAAAAGCATTAAGTAAAAATTATTACCCCAGCAAAGGGAGGATTTAATAGCAGGCCATTTCTATGAGAGTGCATTTATTTTACAGAATTGAAAGGGGGTATAATTGGGTTTTTTTTGTTGTTGTTTTTTTAACTGACCTCAAGACATTCAGACATTCTATTGTTTACTCGTGCTTGAATAGGTTAGTAAATGATTTACGGATGCTTACCTGCTGTCTATAAAATGTTTCTCCAGATGATGTAGGTGCAGCAAGAAGCACTATGTCTTTGCACTGGCGCTTGCCTGGCTGTTCATTTGAGCAAGCCTTCGATTCTTATAGGGACACTTCTACTAAACACTGTTGTTGAGTGCTGACGCACTGGATTGGGAATAAAACTGTCAGACTTTTCACTGCATGAAATCTCTGCAGCATACAAGTTTTTGTTTTGAGCATCAAGCCAAATTTTAATCTCATCAGTTAAAATATCTGATCTTCCTCTGCTGCTTCTTATGCCTTGTCTGCTTTGGTCCAAGTCTGAGACTGAGCTGGATGTACTGTAGCTGGTCTGTTTAAAAGAACAAAAAGGCTTCATGAGAAATGTAGATTAGAGCAAACTGTCAAAATTTGTTTAAAAACAGAGTTTTTAAACGTGTGTGTGTGTGTGTGTGTGTGTGTGTGTGTGTGTGTGTGTGTTATGAGAGCCCCCAAGCAACAGTTCAGAGCTGAAATGTATTCCAGATCAAAGCCTCTCCAAAATAAGACATTTGTATGCGCTCATAAAATACCCTGTGTGTTCTAATTTGCAGATTAAATGGTTTCAGTTACATGTATAAACAAGTCAATTCCAGTAATTCACTTCAATAGAATATTTTTTTCATCTTTGACACATTGATGGCTGAGGATATTGTTGTATTTATTTACTTTCACATAAACACATTTTTTTCTAGGTCAAATGGCAATGATGAGTAATCATATATTTTTTTACATTTCTGTTTAAATAAGAAAGTTGTTGGTATTTTTAAAATAACCAAATTGTTTATTTCTCTTTCAAACACTGGTTTGACGTGGAGGTTGCCCAGTTGGAATGTGAGCCAGCTGAATTCTGCTCGTATTGCAATCACTGTCACTCAGTTGTAATCTGATGACACTCATCTGATGACACATACTCCGGAAATACTTTCTGTGCACTGGTGAGGGCGTCTAGATGCACATTTTCCATCCTAAGTTGTACTGCTAAATAATGGAGCATCTGAAAGCTTGAGAGTCACGTGTCACATAGACCAAACACTGCTGAAGAAGAGTGAAAAATGATCATGTTGCTTCGTATCAGTTGGATGTATCACACGTTTGCCAGGAAAAGGCCACAAAACTGTTGGTTGCCCTAAGCAGGCGAATGTTTGATGCTTTAACTCTGTCTTATCGTGACAGTGCCTGGCCTCCTCTCAGAGCACTGTGCCCCTGTCCTTGCATTCTGAAGTTTGAACAGCATGCTTTAAAAGATAAGCTGCATGTGTTTATCGATTGTGTGTTTTTTCTGTAGGATACATTGCTCCGTGGAGTGGCCGCTTCTACTCTCTCTGGGACACTGGGTAAGCTTTGCTGACCTTCACATTCTGTCAATGGAACACTTGTTCAACTGAGTGCATGTGGGTGTTTTCTAAGATGCCTCAAACCCCTTGCACCACCCCAGGGGGGGGGGCACACAGTACGTTGAACTATTGTTTTAATTCTTTAAGAGCAGAGGCACCCTGTGCTCTCTGAATGCCCTGCAGCATGTTTGATATTTCAGCACACCGAATCAATGCTCCCCCATTTGCTGATCGAAGCAATATGAGATGTTTTTTTTTCTCCCCTTTCCTTTCCTTTGTAGGCTGATACTAATTCCTTAATGTGCTGTGTGTTTTTCTTCCCCAGCTGTAATCACAAAAGGCTTAGGTGGGAAATATTTAAAATTGAATAGTGACTGCTGTGTACAGCTCTCAATGAATAACAGGGAACACACAGATGAGAAAATATAAACTGACAAGACACAGATCCGAAAACAAACGGCCATAGTTTGTCAGCCCTCTCTGGTTATTCATGTTCTACACTGAAGATGTCAAATACACAGGGAGTGTTGAGACAGAGAACTCCTTAATAGTAGATTCTCCTTAACCTACCCAACCCAATGTGAATTCCATCTTGTCTTTCCTCCTCTAACCACAGCTATGCTAAGATCCACATCCCCATCATAGCATCTGTGTCAGAGCACCAGCCGACAACCTGGGTCTCGTTCTTCTTCGACCTCCACATCCTGGTTTGCACATTCCCCGCAGGTCTCTGGTTCTGCATCAAGAACGTCAACGATGAGCGAGTGTTTGGTAGGAATGCTTCAACCACAATTAATACTCAGACATTGCTGCTGTGGCGTCCTGAATCCCATTGTCTCTTTAAAGTCCAAAGTCACCATTGACGAGAGTGGATACTGCAGTTTCACCAACTGTGCAACTACTCTAATCGAGAAGCATTGTTTATGGTGCATAATAATTCACGAGGTTTTAATAACCTTGCCTCTTTCTCTAATCACGCATGCAACACCAGAGGATCTGCTGCTGCAGAGGGTGTGTGCACATGCCGCAGCAGGGACACAGTAAAGTTAAATTGAGTGCTATTACTGCACAAGTACTAGCTGTTGTAGTCTATTGCTTTATTAACAGACTAAAGTATACTTGTCTGTCTGAGAAAAACCTCCCGTCAGACACGTTGAGGGGACCCAAACGTCTTAATACGGAGAATATAGACGGAATAAGACAAACCAGAACAAGAGCAGGAAATCTTTTTAACACTAATAAAAGCAGTCCTTCAGATGTCCATTTCCTCTCAGACTTTAACAGCCAGTTAGAGATATTGATTAGGCATACACCTGTTGATCCAGGCCGTCCCTCTCCAAGGACAGGAAGCCAGCAGCATTCTTTCTATTCAGGGCTGGGTTGTGTAGTTACACTAGATTGATGGTGTATGTCAGTTTCTCTTTTCATGTCTGTATCCCTTTCATTCTCGGCCCGGGTTGCAGTCTGCTAGACATTTATAATATCTCTGTCCTTATCTGATCTCAGCCTGCTTTTCATCATCTTTTCTCACCCGGCACCTTCTTCTTTTGTCTCTTTCAGTGGCCCTGTACGCCATCAGTGCGGTGTATTTTGCCGGCGTAATGGTGCGTCTGATGCTGACGCTGACTCCGGTGGTGTGCATGCTGTCAGCAGTGGCTTTCTCCAGTGTTTTTGAGCACTACATGGGGGATGACACCAAGAGGGAGAAGCCCCCTGCTGAAGACAGCAGCGATGAGGATGACAAGAGGAATTCAGGGAATCTCTATGACAAGGTCAAAAGAGGATGCAATCGTTTTAAAACATCACACTGCAAAATAATCTGTCATACTGTGATTTTGAGTTTGGTCCTTTAGTGTATAAAAAAGCCCGAAAGTCATTTATCTGTTTCCCTCATGGTGCTAAACGTGACTTTACACATCGTTTCAGCCCCTTTGAATGTAGAAAATGCAAAATCAGGCTCACACGCAGCTGTCAGCTTTCCTCCTGACTCCCCACCAGTTTTGCCAGCAGCCGAGCTAATCTGTGATTCAGCTGCAACCGTTTGATGCTGCTGCCATCATTTTAGCTGTTTGAGTGTTGAATTTCAACTGTGGGACTCAGTGTTACGCCAAAGAATAAGCTTTGTCCAGTTCAGTCCAGTTGTGATCAGATATGCCAACGCTTCCAGCCTGCAGGGGCTTTTCTGAATTTGAAGCTCATCCAATCCTTCAGATTGTCAAAGTTTTTTGAAAGTGGTGATGACGATGAGCTGTTTGCACAGGTCAAAGCTGCACTCTGATGCTTCCATAATCCAAAACACACTCAGGTGCAAAGTTTGCTATGTTTTCTAACCTTAGAATTGAAAAATATAATTAATAGCGATATGACATCATCACAAGGTGACACTATTATGACACTATTCAGACACTTTTGTTGTGTCCAATTATTCAGTCTCATTTCATGGAGGAATGTCAGTGTGTCACAGGTTTCACTTTGAGTTCAGGCCATGCTGGTGGTGAACAACCGTGCAGATTTTCTCCTACAGTATTTATTTCATTTGTATCGTTTCCACTTGCTGTGCAACACAATCTTCTCATAAACAGTGATGTGCCTCCCTGAGAAGCCTCAGAATGTGACGGCTCCTCTATAGTTTAGTAGTTAAGTGTAGGTAGTCAATTATTCCAACCCAGTCAGTATTTTGTATCGTTTGACTCGTCTGACTTAAACATCCGCTGTAATAGTCTTTGTCTCCCCCTGCAGGCAGGCAAGGTGCGCAAACATGTGTCAGAGCAGGAGAAAGCAGAGGAGGGTCTGGGTCCCAACATCAAGTCCATAGTCACCATGCTCATGTTGATGCTGTTGATGATGTTTGCTGTCCACTGCACCTGGGTCACCAGCAATGCCTACTCCAGTCCCAGCGTGGTGCTGGCCTCATACAACCACGACGGGTACCAGTCTTTCACACACTACACAATTCTGTTCTTAATGAAAGTTTTTTAAGATGGCGTAGTCCAGCAAATCTTCAAAGATTTCATGAGTTTACTTGTACAAATTAGCATATGAGGTCAGCCACACAGGAACATACAAAGCAACAAGACAGACAACACATGTATATTTCAGAAGCTGTTTGTTGAAATATTGATTTGTGTGTGTGTGTGTCTGTATATATACACACACACACATTATATATTCCTTCCTTGACTTAGGTTTTTCTTTATGAATTTAGATGTGCAAAATATGTTGCATGCGACCTAGAATCTTGACAGAATCTTCTCCCTGAGATTTTACTTGAAGCTTTGTGGAAAAACACTGAAGACAAAATGTGAAGTATCAATTCTGCATTCTGCTGTTTAGCAGCGAAGCAGCACACCGCAGTCAACATTGTCTTTTGTCTTATACACCCACAAACTCACAAATGAATGCTTACACAAATACACAAAAAAACATTATCATACTGCCACTTACATGGGAGGTGATTTTTGGATGTCTGCGGTGTTTTCTAATCCCCAGTTTACCTGGTATAAATAGACAGTTTATCTCTAGTGTGCGTCTGATTGAATGCCCGAGCTGAAACATGAAAAGCCTTCTCAGCTGTTCTCAGCTCTGTGCTTGTCAACCCTGCTACCTGTCAATCTGATTTTTCATGCTTAGCACGCGCAACATCCTGGATGACTTCCGAGAGGCCTACTACTGGTTGAGGCAGAATACAGATGAACACGCACGCGTCATGTCATGGTGGGACTACGGTTACCAGATAGCGGGGATGGCCAACAGGACCACGCTGGTGGATAATAATACGTGGAACAACAGCCATATAGCACTGGTGAGCCCTCATATCTGTTTTCCTCTTCTGTCTAATTCTGCTCTCGGCGTCGTCATCTCTCTGATCTTTTTGATGCAGAGACGGAGAAACATTTTTTTCTAGCAGCTACTGGATAATTAGCAGGGTCTTCACTGAATTTCTAATGTGACTGCCGACTGAAATTGTTTCTCCGACCGTCCAGATAACCTCCTTTTCTGAAGTTTTTCCCATTGAATTCACATGGTGGTGAGATCACAGTTAATTGTCGTCAAATTCTACAGTTGACTCCTTTTGGATCTCTCTGCTGTTTGATGTAATGTTTTGTCTTCTCGCTTTCTTCTTAATCCCCCCTCATGTTTCCAGCAGAATTGTGTTTGAAACATTCTATCTGAATTAAAAACATATTTCTGAGATGAACCACTGTGTGACTTCTTCCAACTCCACAGGTTGGGAAAGCCATGTCGTCCAACGAGAGTGCAGCCTACCAGATCATGAGGTCACTGGACGTGGACTACGTGCTGATCATTTTCGGCGGTGTAATAGGCTACTCTGGTGACGACATCAACAAGTTCTTATGGATGGTGAGAATAGCTGAGGGAGAGCACCCCAAGGACATCAGGGTAAGTGTCAGCGACTGAAGTGCTGCTGTGTTGTATGTGCTCCATCTTTAAAACGCCTCTTACATTCTCTGCATTGCCAATATCACACCATACCCTGTCTGTTTGTAGTGCTCTTGTAGTTGTTTGCCTTTTCAATCATTTGCATTCTTAAGAAATGTAGAACTCTCTCAACTCAGCGTTAGCATACTGAAAGGAGCCGCCAGCATCAGACCTGACCAGACCACATGGAAAGAATGTGATAAGAGTTTGCACTAGGAAAAAAACTTAGCCGTTATTCTAATTGTGGTGCAAACCAGTCGAAACATGTCACGAATGTTGAAAAACAGGTCATTTCATTATTTGGACACACCTGTAGCTGTCCTGACAGACCTGTCCGTTCATTTGTTTGTGCAGTAACAGTACACTGTGTAAATATTTAATGTGAAATATCGATCTGTTTTCTGTTTTTCTTCCCAGGTGTGTTCAGTTTTCATTTATTTTTTAACATAACCTTTATTACTATTACGTTTTTATAACGGTCGGTCGTTTGTCCTTTCAGGAGAGCGACTACTTCACCCCTCAGGGGGAGTTCAGAGTGGACAAGGCCGGTTCACCGACCCTCCTCAACTGCCTCATGTACAAGATGTCTTATTATCGATTTGGGGAGATGCAGGTGAGGAGAGAGATTCCACCTCTGCACCCCTGTAGCTCTTAGGATACTGGATCTGAAGACATTTGTCCCAGGTTAACATCCACTTTGTAGGTAGAAATAGATGTGCACAGATCTTAGTTTTACAAGCGGATCCTGTCACAAAGCAGTATGGGGAACTGCTAACCTATTTCATGCAGCTGCCACCAACTGAAACACCTGTATCTGAAGCAGAGCTAGCTGACAGACGGACCGAAGAGGATTTGAGGAGATGCTTTGGGGAGCTCCTCCAGCATGGAGGAGGAGTTCTGGGCGGGGGTGAATGGAGCATTTGAAGGATTTGCCGAAGCTTTGAAATGTGCCACAGCTCCTTCAGGCAGGTAGCAGAAGAGAAACGAGAGGGGGGGGGGTCGCTCTCGCCAGGTGCTTATGTGCTTTGTGTAGATGCAGCGTGGGCCAGCAGGGCTGTTGTCACAGACATCAGGAAGGAGCACAGCTCGGATGTACATGGGGATTGTTGTAGTGATGCATGTTGAGAGATTAAAGGACAATACTCACGGTACTTATACTGTGTATATAGTATATAATGTATTTCTCATACTCAAGTTGTCAGTGGTGTATCGTCAACCGAAGCGCTATTACATTTTAGCTATACGTGATTAGACAGACACTTTCCAGAACTACACACTGCAGATAGGCTGTTCAGAACGTACCAGACATGTACATGTACCACACCACCAAAGGTTTAAAATATCCCAGAGTCTCACATGTCAGTTTTGTGTTTTATAAACTCATCCAGTAGCATGGCTGACATCTCACAGGAAATGGTGTTCCACTGTGTGATAGTGCCCTTGGGTTGTCGCACAACTTTGGAAATGAGTGTTTGGTTGATTAGAATCTCCAGCTTTTGCTGCCAGATGCCCCAGAATCCTGAACACCTATAAATGACAGGTGGAACAGCACTAATGAATCGGTGTGCAGAGAGCAGACTGTTGTGACTGATGATGATGTAATATTCAACGATGTGTCCTCTGAAGCAGGCTGCTGTCAGAGGGGAGCTATCGACATACTGTTGTTGGGAAATTGCTGCACAGAGAGAGGATGAAAATGGAGCAGTGAGAGGAGGGAACAATGAGGCAGGCAGGGCTTTGTTTAGTGGATTGAGGTGTCACAGACAAATGGAAGCGCAGCAGCAGCCTGCAGGAGGAGCCGTCCTGGGCTTGTAGAGCAGAATACACACAACAAGAGGGTGTAAATGAGTAGAAAGTACAAAGGTCTGTTCCAAATGCTGCTCTTCTTCTGTATAGAGCTTTTATTGTTGTAGCGTCGTGACACTTCCCACCCCTCCCTTACAGTTGTAGATACAAGGCTAAGCTCGTCATTAAACACGGCTGGTTAATATCTCTGGACACTTCCATCTTCCCAGCTGGACTTTCGGACTCCACCTGGCTTCGACCGGACACGCAACGCAGAGATCGGCAACAAGGATATTAAATTCAAGCACCTGGAAGAGGCGTTCACCTCAGAGCACTGGCTTGTCAGGATCTACAAGGTCAAGAACCTGGGCAACAGAGAGCCCCTGGACCACAAGCTCCGCAGCGTAGTGCCTAAGCAGAAGTACACCTCCAAAAAGGTACGTGTGTACTCTGTTTACAGCCACATCCATGTCATGTTCACTGGGGACTGGTTTATATTTTACCGCAGAACAGGACGCCCAAACTATTCACTGTCAGAAAGGACTGTAAATACTGTGGATGAACACACCCCCTCGCTGAAAGTGTAGTTTTCTACTGGTTGTGTAGGAAAGCAGTGACGTGACTAACGCTCCCCCGAGTCCAGACTGTGATTCAGAGCCGCACCGCTTTGCTGTTTTCAGGCTGCCGTCATAATTTATAGCAGCAGCGGCAGCAGATGTAGTTGAGAATATGAATGAGGGAGGGAAGATGTGAATCCACCCGTACAATGTTGTTTAATTTAAAGTGTAAACCAGAATACTTGTGTTTCTGTGTCACGTGAGCCAGTACAACTCTGGTTACTGCAGTTATTAGGCGTAGGAGGGCGTGTGGGGGCTGGGTGAGTGGGTGTGTGTGTGACCTGGCATCTAATTCCAGTCTTAATGTCAAATACTGACGCAAAGTCAAGAAGGGCGCTCGCCTTTTAAAGGATTCTGTTTTTATTGTGTGGATAAGTAGTGATACACAGTATTGTTTGTTTGTGTGATGTGTTCAAACCGAATCGAAATATCAATTGAATTCTAGAATGATGATTTCCATGTGTGTTTTTAACAGACTGCCAAGAGGAAGCGGGGACACATCAAGAACAAGCTGGTCCTGAGAAAAGGCAAGAAACTGCAAAAGAAATAATGATGAACTCCTCTAGGAAAAGAAACAAATGCGAAGAAACCTCTAACAATGAAGAACAACACGGGCCGTTTATCTGGCACTTGATCTCAAGCGCTTCTCATTAGAGCCCCCCCGTGTGGTGAGGAAGTTGAAATGTCATATCTGGCTCGCTCCAGAACTGTTGTCTGTTTTATCCTGGGGACGTTTGTCTTGCTTTTTTGTGTTTTGTTTTGTTTTGTTTTTGTTTGTTTTTTTAACTTTGTACTTGAATGTGTGGCAAGGCATAGGGCTGCTCTGTTGGTTTTGCATCAGTTAATTTCTTGTGGTACATCATCTGCTTATCAGTACGGTGATTGGCTGAGGGGGGAATGAAAGAAGACAAGTAGGAACATTTGCACCAAAGACCCACTGACCTGACCTTGCTCCATGGCACATCTGAACTCATGAGTGAGGAAACGCAGGAGTGAAAGCTCAGGACTTAATCCTGACACGTGTACAGAGGCGCGAGTATGCGGTATGGAGGAACGTCACTGTCGAGACACACCTGTAATATTAACCCTCTACCTTCATCATCATCATCACCACCCTCTCCGTTCTGTCTGCCTGGCTCACTGTACTATTCAACACATCCTTTAGAAACAATTGGCCTAATATGTAAATATGTTATGTAAAGAAAATGTCTCAAAGGATTATAATATATTGGAGTACCGTGGTGATTTTAAATATGCATTTTTTTTTTTTCTTTAAATTTCTTTATGTGGTTTTGGGGTTCTTTTTTTTTTGTATGACAGCGTATAGAACAGTGAATGCAATAATTCTTGTACAGAGGGCTTTGAGATTTTGTTGAAGGAATGAATGTGAATTTTTACAACGCCGCCCCACCCCCCTTTTCATAGCTAGCATAGATTGTACATTTTGCTGCTAGGGTTTGAAGGTGGAAACAAGCAACAGTGTGTAAAAAGTAGTGATAATAAATTAGGCCTCCCTCCCTGCAGGGGGCGCTCTGTAGTTCAGTGAGCAAGCCTTGTGCCTCATTGCTGGTCATCATTACCTCGTTACTTGTTGTCTTCCTCGTAAGCGTTTTGTTAAGCTCATCACGTGCGTACGGGTCGGGTCCTTCGACTGGTCTGAGGCATCGAAAAACTGGAAACCTTTCTGAACTGTGAAGGGGGGTGGGATCGTTTGTAGAGAGGCACTGAAAGTCAAAGGAGAGAAGACGAGCTGGCTGAGGTCGACAACGTCGAGAGTCGGTCGAGATCTTCGGTCTGTGTCAAAGGGGGAATCTGAGAACGCTCCATAAATATCACCTGTAGGAGCTGAGTCCTTGTTGCGTTCTGTGTCCAACTCTTTGAATAAACAACAAAGTTGGATTAAGCTCAGGGGACTGACACATCTGCTCTTCCTGCGATAAGATTTCAAAACGACAAAAAAAAAAAAATCAAGTTGAAAGTGTTGGTGAAACCCTAGGTGACTGTGGAATCACTGACTCTGAATCCTACTCAGCCACTTCCTTGCTGGTTAACAGAAAAAACTTCCTAAATCCTCCCAAGTGTTATGGAAGGATATTTCATCACAGCGTGTAGTCAGGACGCAGCTCTTCTCGACAGAACCCTTGACGCCATCCTCTCCAGGCGCTGCACTGTTTGTGTGTGTGTGTTTCTCTGTAGAGGAGATTGTGTATGTGCACGCCTGCTTTTGTTATCAGATGAGTGACACAACTAACAAACACATCATACAAATGTACCACGTTTGTCACATCTGTACCCATTTCACACAAAGTGACTTATCAGTGTCATCTGTTTTTTTTTTTTCTGTCTTTTCTGCACACCTGTTCTAACAAGAATCCTTCTTTCTTCCTGCGTGTGCGTGTGTGATCAACGGTGTCGACTTTTCAGGCTTGAGACCTTTTGACAAAATGCCACATTGTTTTTCATGTGCACAGCTCCTGAAACTGTCGTCCTGTGGTTTGTCAGGAGAGGAGAGTTCAGACTTAAGCCTTAATGTGATGTAAAGTATGTTTCCCTCTTCCCCCAATTGTGTGCATTTTCATTAGTCACAGAATGGTTCTTTCACTCATAAGTTCTTAGTAGCTCAGTGTCCCCGACAGCATTGTTCTTTTGTTTGATGCAGTCCTGCTTGTTTATTCTCACGTTCAACGTTTACATCTCTGCTCTGTTGGGTCATCTTTAAATATACACTTAGATGAACACCGTCTGTGTAAGTTGTTGTTTGTGTGTCCTCCGTTCCTAAGGGGTGGTGTCGGTTTCCTGGGTGAAGACAAACCACTTGATGGCAGCATTCACCTTCGGTTGAGGACGTTGCCGTGGACGGTCTGCAGAGTTGGAACAACACTAGTTTTTTAACTTCAAAGTTTCCTCCATGAATGGGTCAGAATGCTTGTTGACTCTTGTTCCTTAAATCAGATCTCGTCCTGACTTCCGGAGGTCGTCAGCGGCGTCTTTGTATTAGCGCTGCTCAGGGCGATTTCACGTCACCATGTGTTTGTTTTCCTCGTCCATGTAGTTTGAGGGAAAAGGCTTGTGTTCCAGCCGGTGATGTGGGCGGGTCATCACATGCTGGTCACGCCGTGTGACACGTCAGGGAGCGGTTCGGGGTCCCGATCTAATTATCTCAAGCTCGTCAGTGGCATGTTGCTGCTAAGAATGAGAGATCGGTTTGTTGGGACAAAACTATCCCAATAGTTCCTGAGCAGACGCAGCACAACACCAAGTTTATGGACAATATTTACCCGTTTGGGCCGTCAGAGGATGAATGTAAGAAAGGTAGAAGGTTTTTATTGACAGTTGTTCATCCACAATCACTTCAGTGAGTCTTATATAGAAAGCTGCTTTGTTGTAAAGTCCATTTCTGTTTGGGAATATAATATCTTCTGCTAATTATTGTCTTGGCTTCAGCTACAAATTGGCAATCTGGTAAATGTATCTTGCTCACAATGAACAATACAAAAATACATTTGAAATGAAAGGTACAACTGAGGGCTGGATATACTGTGAATTCAATCTACGCCGAGTTCACGAGAGGTGGCGCAAGCTACGCTGAAAATAGTTCCGCTGTGTATCTCGGATGCACAATGCGGACAACGAGAGGATTTACTGCTTGGACGGTGGAGCCAACAGCCGACAGGCCCGTTATCACAGATCCCAGCGGTTGTAATTCTGCTAGATTATCCTCTCATCTTCAGAGGCAACCTTCCAGCAACCCCCCAGACATGAATACTCTGTGTTCCCGGCGAGCCCCCTCATCCATATTCATCGCTGTGAACGTATTAACGAAAGGAGGCACTGGCTGCGTGTGTGCAGCGGCTGCCTAATTACAAGAGCCATCTTCAGGGCACACACACACACACACACACACACTCTCGGGGAGAGGAAGCAGCATAGACAAAAACAGTGCTACACAATTAGCGTGTGTACAAGTACACGGTACAACGATGGATACTCGTAAATGTGCCCGGATACATTCATAGTGCAGACAACAATCAGGACCTGTGGGATCCTAGTTCATGTACTTGTCAAATATCATAATCCAACTTATTTCCTGTGGTTTGACTGGAAGAAGCTGCAGATATAAAACGGTTTGAAGTATTTCTGTGGTCAAAGTGCTTCATAAACAGATCGGTGTGTTTACAGGGGGACGTTTGACACGTCAACTGACCCAACATTGACGATCTCTGAAGAAACATCACAAAAAAACAGGTGGCAGACTTCATTAGTGTGCATGTGCAAAAAAGGCCTTGGCAAAGGTGAAAAATAGAAGAACTCTACTTGATACTATATTAACTGTATATAAAAATGTCCCGGAAGGTTGAAACCTCTTCTCGGTTCTAAGAGCAGAGATCCCTTTGGCACCTTTCCTTGTTCTTTGTCTGAGTCTCCGTCGTGTCGCTCTGGTCTGTGGAGGAACTGTCTGTGGGTTTGAATCCCGTCCTACAGTCCACAGGTAGAACCAGGACCTCCGCTGTCCACTGTGAGGAGGGAGCGCTGCTCCGCTGTCAGGTCAGCTTCCACAGCGGGTTGTTGTAGGTCCACCCGTCCCCCTGCACGCGAGGAGAAACACAGACAGTTGTAGCTCTCCAGTCGCATAAGTCACCGGTTCCAATGAAATGTTCATCTGAAGCCGATAACGGGACCGGGAACAGATGTCGGTGGTGTTCTGGAACCATCTGGATCCAGGAATCTGTTGAAGGATTCTTACTCATTGTCAGATAGGGACATGTGTGTCTGTCTGTTAACCCAAAGGTCGGGGGGTTGGAGGCCCCCCAGGGACCGAGGGTCGTTTTTTATTATTGAAATTAAAAAGACAACTAGAGCTAATAGTGCATGATTGCTAATGATTTTTTGGAACTACGACATCCACGTTATTCATAAAAAGGCGTGCGCTGATCAGTAACTTACTAAGTTTACAGGAACTGAATGAAGGAGTAGGATACTGGGTGGAAGTCCCAGTATGTGGGAGAATGAGCTGCCTGGTCTGAGGTCTGCGCTCAGTGCTTTCCTAGTTGCTCATGTTGTGTGAACGTCAAGAGTTGATTTAGATCTGCGGTTGTAATGAAGAGTCTGACCCCAGTGACCTTGAGGCTTTTACAACACTTCCTGCGCGCACTCGTCACCTCTTTGGTGAAGTGTTTGGGCGTCCAGGGTTTGTTATCCGCTGCTCGCTGACGCTGCTCGTCTCTCTGACGCTCCTCTAGCCGGTGTTTGTGCTCCGTGGCCTCGTCGATGTTCCCTTCCTTCAGAGACTTGGTGACGTGTTGCCACAGGCGCCTGCGAGCACACGTAGAGTACGACGATGACACACCCACACGCCTACGTGACGGGACAAAACCGGTCACGGGTGAAGGATCTCACCTGGACTCTGTCCTTCCCTGTTTCTCCACCGGCCGCAGCTTCTTCCCGGTGACGGGGAGTTTGGCCGTGTCGATGACTTTGGTTTCGCCGCTGCTGTAGGTGAACTCCAGCGTGCCGTTCCACTCGCCCTGCGCTTTGCACACGACGGTGTTGGTCGGGTTGTGTTTGACCTCAGCCGTCACTCTGAGGCGACCAAACACATCCGACGTTAGTTCCCAAACGGGAGAAAAATCACCGATTCATTCATTCATCTTCTGCCGCTCGCTCCGGTTCCGGGTCAACGGGGGCACGTCGGTACCTGGACGAGTCACCAGCTCATCACACGAGGAGGACAGACAACCATTCACGCTCACATTCACACCTACGGACAATTTAGAGTGACCAATTAACCCCAGCATGCTTTTGGAGGTGGGAGGAAGCCGGAGTACCCGGAGAGAACCCATGCAGACACGGGGGGAGGATGCAAACTCGACACCGAATGATCCCAGAGCAGGAATCAAACCAGGGACCTTCTATGAGCAGACAGTGATAAACACTGGTCCACCGTGTCGCCTGGAGCAAGATCTGAGGAAACGGAAAACAAAGTTTGACGGTAAAATCAAAGCACAGAAGCTGACCTGTGCACCTTCCCGCCGTAGAAGGGTTTGGTGTGAAAGGTGACGGTAGCCGAGTAGCCACTCCTGGCACAGTTGATGGACACTTTGCCCCCCAGCTCCACCCAGGGCACAGTGAGGATGGAGCGGGCGTAGGCACAGGGCAGGGAGAAGACATACTCCTCGTCGTGCTCCAGCAGACTCAGGACCCCTGGGAGCAGGAAGGAGGGACACACGTGTGATTCACTGAACACTCTGAATTAAAATCAGGTGACCTCTCCGACGACACGTTTCCCATCTGCCAGCTGACGTCCCTGCACACTGCACGTCTTTGTTTAAACACGTGATCAAATGTTGACGTCATGAACGCCGATTGGATCGGTCTGGTATGTAGGTCGGATGTGTTCTGGAGGCACTGAACCACAACCTGTGCTTGTGTGAGTATGAAGTTCATCACAAAATGTGTAACGCTGATAAATAACAGACACCGACAACGTAACGAGCTGACTAAAACTCATTTCGTGGTGATTTCGTGTGCGCGGGCCATAGAATGACGAGCCGACTTTAACGTTTGTGTACGACGGGTACGATAAAATGTCCAAAAACGGGCCATAATTCACCATCGGGACTTGTGTTTCTCGATGATAACGGGACATTTATACTCGTCTGCCAAACACAAGCAGCTTTCTGTCCCACTTGTGCAGCTGTTTCACTGCAGCATACCTGCAGGCGTCATCTCCATCCGTCCCCATCGAGGGCCGCGAACGCTGCGGAGGCTGGAGATGGAGCTATCTGATGAGACAACAGCTGCTGCAGTGCTGTCATGTGATTACTGACACGTCTGTATTCATCCCATGTATCATCAGACAAACCACAGATAAGTAGAACATGCATCGTATGCAGCGATGAAACTACAGACGCAACTATGTTTTCTAACAGCCGGCAGCTGATCGGCCGCAAACGACACATTCCAACGAGCTGTCTGATGCAACACCCGGTTCAATACATTCACTGATTCATGATATCGGAAGCACAGCTCATTATCTTTATTATCTTTATGCTGTTATGTATGTAACTCCACACGGAAATACTAACGGTAATAATAGTGATAATTAGCACGCCTCCGGTCTGGTTACATCTACAACCCGTGTGTTAGTATAGGGGATTGTCAAGTGTTTGTAGACGATAAAGTAGGACAGAATATTGAAACGTACAGGACGTTAAATGAATAAGAAATACTTTCTGTCCTTCCTGCATCGTACTGTGGTCTGTCTGTTTGAAAACATCTGGTGCCAACACACTGCCCGTCAGTGGAGTCGGAGCCATTCACAAACATTGTGAATCAATCGCTGCTTCCCAGAGTGAAGGTCACCTTGTCCCCTGAGGGCAGAATCCGCCTCCGCATGACGATGAGTCGCAGCGTCACGACCTCAGGGGAAGCTCCCACTGAATGGGATCATTGATACGGACTCGGCTGCGTTCAAAGACTGTGTTTGTCCAAACTCGTCATCGAGGGACCGGGGTCCTGCTGACGTAGGGGTGTGATGTGTTTATTATTGATGGCCATGTAAAAGGTGTCATAGTCATGTGCTTTTCAAACGTTTTGTAATGTAGTATGTGTTGTACCTGCACTAAACATCCTAAACTGTAAAGACACATATTTCTTGTCCATCTATTTGACGCCAACTGATAAAATGTGACCTGTATTATATATTATATTATGTTAGAATATTTGTGGTTGTACATGTTTACACTTGTTCAGAAGCAGGTTTTCAGTGAAACAGACCTTTCATAGTGTCAGATGTGTTAGTGATTATGTGTCTATGTAAGTATGTGTCTTTTTCTGTCTGTCAGATGAAAAACGTTTTCCATCTCGGTCAATACAGGACAGCAACGTTCCATTAAAACCACAAACATTGATCCTCTTCCATCAAGTATATAGTCATATATTCATTTATAAAAGACCTTGTGTCTGGGCCAACAGCGTCAATAATGGAGTTTAGTATTTTCCACCTGACTAATTTAGTGGACTGAAAAGAGAACAGCTGATTGTCCTGTACTACCTGAATGTGGTGGCAATGTGATATCAAAGTGGTATTAGTGAAGTCAGAGGTCCAATATCATCATGCGGTTTGATATAGGATGGTCAAGGTTGTCGTGAGTAAAGCTGTAGCAGGGTGACATGGTGGTGTGGTGGTTAACACTGTTGCCTCACAGCAAGAAGATCCCTGGTTCACGTCCCAGCTTGTGTGGGGGCCAAGTAAGTAAGTAAGTAAGTAAGTAAGTAAGTAAGTAAGTAAGTAAGTAAGTAAGTAAGTAAGTAAGTAAGTAAGTAAGTAAGTAAGTAAGTAAGTAAGTAAGTAAGTAAGTAAGTAACCAACCTTTTGTTTTCTTACATGATCACTTTTTGAAAGAGGAGACTATATTATGACTTTTCTGGGACATCAGTCAATAGCATCACTTTAATAAATCTTTGGTTGTTCAGATCAGCTTTTTTTTTTATTTTGTGTGACACAGCTACCATGGCTTCATCGTGCTTCCGTCTCTTTTGTGACATTAATACACCTCTTGTATCACGTCTTTGTGACATAAGCCATAACATGACTTCAGATATTTTCACATGCGTGGGTCATTACGTGAAGACGTTGAATGTGGTCAAGCTGCCTGTGAACTCACCCTCCCCGACCATGGACACTCCTATCGACATGCCCATGAACTTGCTCTTGGTCCACACGTGGGCGTTGACGCACATCCTCTTCTCACGGCACTCACAGTAAAACCCTGACACTGGTGGATGATGGGACACCTGCTCAGCTACAAATCGGACTCTGTAACAGCTTCCGGGTGAGTCGTCACCCTGCTGCGCGTTGTTGGGGCCCCTGCCTGGCTCCCAGACAGACCCCTGGTTTGCTCGGACCAAAGGTTTCACTTTGTCCCGAGACACTTCCCAGGAACAGTGGAAGGTCTCCCCTAGCACGGGGTTGTAGGGCTTCTTGGCCACGGCCCCCTTTCGCCCCTCGTGGAAGGCGGTCAGGTAGTACTCCACGAAGCGGACGATGCGGTCCTCCGCTGTGGCTCCAGCAGTGATCGACAGGAACATGTCAGGGTGGGCCATGAAGTTGGCGTACATCTCCAGCAGTGATCGCTTTTCCAAAATGAAGGTAGGTAAAACCACCTGGGAAAACGTGTATTCAAACATTTTACATCTCAACATATCATGACGAGAGCTGATCTGAGGCCTCACCCGTGTGAGGTCCATGCCCAGTTTCAGCTGCGAGAGCAAGTGGAGAATGATGCTCCTCTGGTCGTCCAGGACACCCAGGTCCTCCTCCTCGTTGTCCTCCGTATCTGTCTGCTCTTCTGTGGGGCTGATGTCCTCCAGCCCTGGATGGTGCTGTGGAGACAATCACAGGACACATTTCAACACCTGAAAAGGATTCAGTGACCGTTTCCAGTCCGTCCGTGTCCATGGAAGGTTCATTTCAGGTCATTTTTCCAAAACGTTTCGTGAGATGAATAAATGATATTTCAACAAAGCGTATTGTGGCATCTTTATTTTTTAATGATGTTGTTTTGAAGAGCCCAGCCAACATGTCCAAGAGGCTCACGTGGCCTTTACCTGTTCTCAGAGTCACATATCACAGATCAGATGCTGCGTTTCCCACCAGGCAGGAAAACAGCAACTTACAGAGAGCAGAGGACACAACCTCATTTACTCCCATTGCAGCGCCTTCATTCTCCATCCAGATACTTTCAGTGTTTCCTGTGACAGCTGAGTTCCCTGAAGAACTCCTGTCCGCCGCAAAGAGCCCACAGCAACGACCTACCCTCGTGTGGATGACACAACATTGGACTGAGCAAACGGAAGAGGTGTCCTTTGTGTTCCAGCTTTCAGCTGCAAAGGGATCCAGTTGAAGAAGAGCTGATCCCTTTGATACCTCCTGCAGTAACTTGGGGCAGGCAGGAATAAAAAAGAGCGGCTAATGTATAATGCAGAAAGTGCTTTCAAGCCTCTCGGCAACAAAAACTCTGCCTCGCCTCCACGCCACGGCACTTTCTCCTTTCCCTGCGCAGTCGTAGACAACAGATGTGTCTTGTTCTTCCAGATCGTCCTATTGTAATGAAAGTGGGGAAAGATGGAGGAGGGAGACATCTGAGATGAAATGGCTGGAAGACACATCACATGGAGTGTGAGTGCTGGGGGGGGGGGCGGATTTCCGGTGTAAGTGTGGCTGCCTGGCACCTGAATATTTCATCCCATGCATTCATGCCAGAAGCCGCTGCTCGCCACTCTCACAGCCACCAAGGTACACACTCTGCACGAAAAGACACGGTGTGCAGGCGCCCCTGGAGCTGGTTGGAGCTCGACGCTGGGATGTATTTATAGACGTGTGTGGAAAAAGGAGAAGGTGTGTGTGTGTGTGTGTGGAGGGGGGTGGGGGGGTTATTATTTCAGCTGTTCTAACTAATTAAAGAGGCTCTTGGCTGCGATAGGAAATTACTGCTTAAGAGGTCAGAACATCTCTGGAGTGGATACAGAACCCTGAGCTGGTGTTATTAGCCAACTATTCCTATGTAATTTAGGTTGTTCAAACATGAATTATGATGGGGGGGGGGTTGTAAGTTACAGCGTGTAACGTTGAAGAAGGGGAGGAGACAATGTACATTTGATGGGATTTTTGACAAGAATGTTGAATAAAAACTTTCCTTTTGACAGTTTACACTTACATTACAGAATATGACACATATGACACATGTACAGGGATTAGATATTCAGTCTTCATAAGTAAGTGTATACTATTATATAAATAACTTCCACTAATCCTCCACAGGTTTAATCCAAATTGTTTATTTTATGCTATTTTCTATGTAAATTTACACATTTTTGTTCTCATACAAATGTTTTCTTAACTGCCTGTAGGCGCCATCTTTTCTGTCCGAGGATTCATCTGTGTCAACTGATCAACGTTGTTTAATGCACTGAATGATTTCACTCATTTTAGTGACCAACAAAATAAAAACAACAGTTGTTTCCCACTTAAACATACTGTCAAATTACCTATAATAATAGTAATAATAATAATAATAGTGCATGTATAAAGATATTATATACGTACCATTTTCTTAATGCTGAAAAAACTTTAGTCCATAATGAATGAGGTCAACAAAGCACCTCCGTGCCCCCCCCCCCCTTTCCAGATCATTAATATTTAACAGTTACCATAAATCACAGGTGAAAGTAGACTGTTACTTGGTATAAATAGCGTATATAAAAGCTTGCAAACACTCACGCTGCACGGCTGTGTGGCTCCGGGTTTGACCTGCATGGAACTGGATCTCATCTCCAGTGTTTAAAAAAAAGACAAAGTTGTAACAAGCAGCAGTCAAATCCACCAGAAGAAGGAAAGATGTTCCAGAAACAAGAGGCTTGTCGTGGCGACAAAGAATTAAAGTGACAGCTGAGTCGACGTCATCTTCAGCTGCCCTGAGAAGCACCGGAACATCAGGCTGATCACTCAGGTCTTGTTGGAGCTATGTTGGAGGGGGGGGG